>JAQGBH010002915.1:0-21986 GCA_034698265.1 Sminthurinus aureus
TTTTCCCTAAACCATATTTTTTATAATATTATTCTCCCCTCTTGTCCTTTTCTTTCCGCTCACTTTCATCGCCATTATGTTTAAGTATTTAAGCCATTTAAGCATAAAATTCATGTGTCAGCCTTCAACTTGGAACAAAATCAGAATCGGGGTTTTCTGGGTTTTTTCTCATCTTTTTCATAATTCATGCTGCTTACTGCTTACTGCAGCATAATATTTCATATTATTTTCATAAATAACATTTTTTTATCCCTTGTTGTCTTTGCTTGAAATGAGACATGAAAAAATCTCATTTTATTAAATAAATAATTGCTTTTTTACTACAACTTTTTTTAATAATCATAATAATTATTATTATTTTTGTTGCAAAATTGGATTTTTCTCAATGGGTATTTAGCGGCATTTTGAGGATTCAAATTAGTTTTGGCGATTTTTTTTCATCATTTTGTGCAAAAATTAAAATGAATTTAGATTATTGATTATTTAATTGTGTTTGACAAGCATTTAGCATTCATCGATTCATCGATCTGACATTTGGATAAAAAGTGTTAAAAGTTATGTGTATTATTGTGATAAAAGTGCATTCTTGTTTCTTTTCAACGGTTTCGGTTTCTTTTGGTTTAGTCTTGATGGGCTTTCAGAAACACACAAAAAATCTGCAATTTTTTACATTTTTCAACTTTAATTATTTTTTTGCTTGTTACAGTGTTCCGCGTTTAGGATTTAGAAAAGCTACGTGTGAAAACAAATCCATAAAGAATTAAAAGAGTGAATTAAGTATCGGTAAACAACAAATAACCGTATTTTACGCACACACAATGTTGAGAAGGGGGATGAATCGCAAGGCAGAGACTACTATTTTTATTTGTATAGCTATGACTGTGTTACGTGTAACTTGTATTAAATATAAGCTGAGGATACTTATCTTTTATTTTATTATTATATTATACTATATACTTTGGTGTTTGGTATTTGGTGTGTATTATATTATTCAGTAGAGTTCAATCGTTAGAAGACCTAAATCAAGAATCATGACAAGTCATCGTCAGTACTTTCGGTTTCTTCTATCTTCTATATAAGTGAACCAAGTCAGAAATTTAGAGTCAAAATTGGTCATGAGGGACTTTGCTCGCAATAATTCTTCCGTTTTGACTCTTCTTTAATCTTGAACTATCTTTTAGTTCATTAGCAACTGTACTAGTAACTCTGTACTATGTACTGGTGTGTGCAAAAGGTATGTATTATTACATTATTAACTCTTGTACGTGTGTAGTGTGTAGTACAGGTCCTTTTCAACTATATATATTCTGTATAATATGCATGATATAATTTTATTACCTCTAACCCCTCACCATTTCTATTATTATGTATTACGTGCTCTTGTACACTTTTCATTTTCAGTCCACTGAGGTTAACATTTAAATTTAAATGGTGCAATTAAGGTAAAAAACACACCTATAGATGTATAATATTCTTTCGTCTTTCATTTAAAGTACTCCTAGTAGTAGTCGTAGTAGTAGCAGTAGTATTATCCTTATAAGAGTAATACTTATACCTTATACTTGTTACATAAATCATTTAAATTAAGATTTCTTACTTCTTACTTCCATAACTTTTTCTTCTTCTTTTTCAGCAAGAAAATGAGTAAATGAGTTAAAGACGGAGCTTCCAGTTTCCAGGGACAGCTTGATGGTGTGAAAAAGTCAGGATCCTGGAGCCAGGAGTATGCAAAATTGGTAAGATATGATATTTGATATTTTATTACATGCTCTAATATTAAATAATATTATTATATTAAAAGTAGATGAACCTGAGGTTTAGCAAGAGAAAGCTCAAAGCTCACATTTATATATATCTAAAATCTACATAGTTGCAGATTATTTTATGAGATAACCAAGCAGTTACCAGAATTCGTTCCTTCTTTGAGTTTTGTGAATTCGGGGTTTCCTTCTTGATCGTTTGTAGTTTGTAGAGTAGAAAGTAGAAGAAGAGAAAGAGAACTAAATTACTATAAAGAAAAAAAAAATAGGGGAGAGGAAAACGAGATTTGAGATTTGAGGAAGAAGGAAAAGACATTAAACTATGAGCATATAATCTAATGGTGGAAATGTCTTGTGTCTTGTGAATGTAAATGTGCTAAAATATGCAATTGTGAATACAAATGTCTTTAATGTGTAACATATAACAGTTACAACTGTAGAATGGAAATCAGGAATCAAAATAAAATCTTGTATATATATCAGATATCTCCAGCATTACATATTACATGCTGTATTATTATGTATTATTTAATAGTCAATGTAATCTCTGATACTCTATACTCTGATACGCATTTTGTATAATGTATAATAAATATGTAGGGGATAACATTACTAAATTCTAAATTTTATGCATCTTTAGTTCATTCAAATTTCAAATGGTCCGGGATAAAAGTTATTTAGAAGGCAGTGTTGAATATGAAATGAATCATTTCTTTCTTTTTTTTTAAATCGACCAAACCATCAACTCCCTACTCAGCTCACTAAAATATCAAAAGTAGTGGAAAAGGAGAACAATGAGCTTTTAATGAACTTTTCCCCCTATTTTATTATTATTACTCTTCTTTATTGTACTCTTTTGAGTTTTGGGTTTTCGTTTTTCGGGTTTCTTGTCCTTCTCATAATATTATCATTACTATCACTATTACTATTCGATGATATTTGCAAATTCATGTGCAAAAAGGAAAAAGGAGCCATCTGAGAGATCCCCTGTGGAAACCCGATAGAGTTTCAGTCCCTATCATACTCAATAAATTAATGGCAAGCTCTATTTTCTAACTGTGTCGTTGTCGTTCGTCCTTACCTATGTATATATAGGTGTATGTAATAAGTATCAGTATCAGTAGCACTACCATTATGGTTATTGTATTGTTATCACAGTATAATAATGATAAAAAGTATCCAACTACCAACTCCAATGTATTATGAATGCGTAGTTCCAGTTCTAGTTTTAGGTTCAGTTGCCAGATATCATTCTAGATTCTAGATTCTACAGTTCTATGTAGTTTCAGTTCTACATTCTAGTTGCCATTAGAGATATGTGAAACAAAAGTGTTTTTTTTCACCCATCTTTCTGTGTCTCATTTCTCTGATGTGAGGTGATGTGCTCAGCTCATACGAATGTGTGTTTTGTTTAGTAATTTTTTGTTTGGTAATGGCTCCCGATTTCTCTCTCTCTCTCTCTCTTGCTCTTCCTCTTTGTTGTTTTATTCAGGTTGGCTCGTTCTCTGTTATCATTGTCGTTAATCATTTAACATAACAGGGGATATATAGTGTGTACCATGTGCATCATATAAAGTGGGAGAAGAGAATAGTCAAGAGTCCAAACTCGTATTTAAGGTCCAGTCACAGTCTGTCGTCAGTTTCAGAGTTTCCTCCCTTTGCTGTGGACTTCCGTGTCCACCGTCAAAAATACATATACCTTTCATCGTCCACTTTATATCATTATGTAGAATGTAGATGTAGACCGGACTTACTCCACTATATTATGTTTGTTAGCCATATACATGTATGGCTGGACTCTGGACTCTGGACTCGTTACTGCATAATTTATATGGTGTTTGATGCAAATGGAGTACCTCCGCACTTTGTGACTTTGTATTTTGTACCATATATTATGCATGTATAATGTATACACAATGACATTACCATTAAAAGTCCTCTCTCTCTCTACTCTCCGAGGATAAATTTATGAAGTGGACAGTGGACAGGATTGCGTGTCTATCTATTTTATATTTTATGCATATGACGGTAGATTTTAGTTGGTAGATCGTAGATGGATGGATGTGTTGCAAGCATTAGAGTTTAGATTCGTATCAAGTTCTATGTTACTTTGCTCTTGTATTTATGTAGAATGTAGAATGTACATAGATTGTAGGTTAGAAATGTACCTAAACCTAAACGGTAGTTTAGTAAAGACAGCGCGAGAGAGAGAACCAAATCTTTTTACCATTTTGCTATGATTACTGTTATTTATTATTATTATTATGATTCTGGTGAACTTTCAATCAAGCTTTTATTTTTAATTGCTAGAGCTCCTATGTAAATTGAGTCATTTATTATATTGAGTCTTGATTTTGATTTTGATTTACTTTTTACCTTGATGTGATTTAATTCTATAATAACAATCCAATGGATGTGCTCCGTTCTCCGTTCTATTTAGTATTTCAGCATGTTTGAAGAATTCAGAATGTAGAAAGAACATATAAAATTTATTACTATTATGATTATGATGATCATTATTATTATTTTATGTAAATTGTACAAGAATAATTCCCTGGTCAAAAGTCAAAAGAGAAAACGTTGTAGAGACAACAACAAAAAACAACATAGAATGTGCACAGTGTACAGTCAACATGGAAAACAAAATCAAATTCAATTGGGTCAGACGTTTGCCAATTTGACAATGTCAAAAACAATTATGGGTTTCTCGGATATCCGTTATTATAAATTATAAATTATTATGAAGGAATCCCTTTTATGTAAAATGTAAAAGTATAAGGAGAAGAAGTATAAGGAGAGAGAGAAACAGAAATGGAGATGATAAATAGAAAGATCAGAGCATTTTATTTATCAAATCATATTATATAGAGCTATAGCTCCTTCACTTGATACGTCAAAAATGTATTGTGTGTGATTATGATGATGATTATTATTAGAGACAAAAAGGGAGGATCCCTTTATTATTATTATTACTATTACTCCTATGATGATGATGATGATTATCATTATTATCATTCTTTTGGAGTTTGGAGCTTGGAGTTTGGAAAGATGGAAAGGAGCAACATATTAAAATCTGAAGTATTTAGTAGTTATGGGTGAGGTATGAGTACGGCTATGACGATGTGGATTGAGGATTGAGGATAGTTAGTTGGTGACTTCTGATTTTTGATGGTTCTGAATTCAGAATTCTGAAGCCCCGTGTGTGAGTAATGACAAGAGCTCCGACTTGATTGATTATTGAATGTGATGAGACCTGGAGAGAGAAAAGTCTCAAGTCTACACATCAATCCTTCACATTATCATCGTCTGAATCTTCTTCTCAGTTCTCCGTCAATCTCTGTTCTCTGTTCCTCAGTCTTAGACATATCATTGTAATTCCTTTTGAGTTTGGAGCTTTGAGCTTTCAAGTTCCCCCACTCGTTGTTTTTTTCATCCAACTTGACTCGATTCTCGGCTTCTTTCTTTCTCTCTGTACAGAGTACAGAGATCTAAAATCTCCACGTTAATACAAAATACATAATATACATATTTATTTGAAACTTCTCTATGTATTATTTTTTTGATACATTGGGAATGAAATGAAACACACGTATTTTTTTACTATTATTATTATTATATTATGTAATATCAGTCCGTATCTGTAAATGTAAATGTACATGTACACAGTAAATAATAAATAGTGAGTAGTTATCGTATCGATATATCTAGCCATCTATCTATTATCTATCTATGTGCCTGTCCACATTCACGTACACCGTTTCAAGCCATTTCATTCCATTACATGCTGTACGATGTACGATATACGATGCCACATTCAGTTAGGTTTGAACGTTTCAAAAGACGTCGTTAAATGTCTCTCTGTCGCAGTTCCGACAAAGAAGTAGACACGATTGGTTATTACTTTTACCGTGCGCTCAGACTCGTCTCAGTCACAGTCACTCAGCCAGCAGTCAGCAGTGAGCAGAGAGTAGACCCCTACTCAAATTCACATATTCAAATTCAAATTGTCCATTCTCGATCCTCGATTCTCAATCCTTGATTCAAGTCAATTCAGGCTGCTTTTGAATAATCTTTATCTCTTTACAAACACATAATAAGATATAATATATAGTGTATAAACACTTGCTATCACCATCTCCTTATTTATTATGTGCATACGAAATACAGAATACTGAATACAGAAATAAATGAACACGGAACGTTGAATGTTGAACAAGTAACTGGAAGCAACACTATTTTTCTTTTGCATTTTCCCTGTCTCTTGTTTCTTGTCTTCTCCTAGTTCCTAGTCTACTGGTGGCTACTTCTTACTGGTTACTTGTGTACAGTGCACAGTGTACTGCTTATCCTTATCGTTATCCGTATCCTTATCCTCATCGTTATCCCTATTATTATCATTATCCTACATCCTTTTTACATGCATAGGAACAATCAAACTTGTTGTTCACCTGTCAAAGTCAATATACTTTGTATATCATATTGCGACTCTCTTTCATCTGTATCTACTATTTAGTATCTATGTCTCTTGTCTAGTATCTATGTAAATGCAGTTTAAAGTATAAAGATAGACGGCATGTTTTACATTCGTCATTCTAAGTTCCAAGTTGTACATGTTACATTGTAAATTTACATTGTAAATGACGGCTACTCTACTCTACTTGTATTTCAAATTTTAAATAAATGCAAATTTGATTTTCAAATTGGGAATTTGAATTCAAATTCCAAATTTTTCTTCACCCGTGGCTTTGGCTTTTACTCTCTCCCCATATATGTGAATAGTGAATATCAACATGGAGGCATAAATAAATGTATGCGTGTGCGGTGTACGCACATTAAAATAAAATAAACGAGAGATTATTTATAATTTATAACATGTATAAAGTATAACATGTAACAAAGTACAGAGTCGAGATAGTCGTAGATATTATTTTTATACAGAATACAGAATGGAATTTTTCCCATAGTACTGAGGATTGAGAAGTGGGAAAGATAAAAGGTAAAAGGAGCCCACATAAATTTTCACAATTTCCCTCTTGACAAGCTTGATTAGAATCGGTAATCAATTTGTTATTTTTACTTATTTAGCTAGGTGTGTACTGTGTACGATGGACGGTGTGGGTACGGTTTACTGTAGATTTGTGTTCTGTGTATGTTATATGTTCAGAATTGGAAATTGAGGATCGAGAATGTCATGCATTAAATTGTCTTGTGTTGTCTTGTATGTTGTATTATTATTCTGTATTCGGTGTCTCATTTGCGATTCAGATTCGATTTTCGATTTGGAAGATTCCCCGTTGTTTGTCTCTTTTATCCGTGCAGGAGCGGCTGAGTATTCAGTATACAGTCTACAGTCTAGGGTCTAGAATCTAGAAAATATATAAGCTTGAACCTACGTGTATAAATGTAGAATGTAGAAGTAAGTTTGATGAGATTATTGTATTATCCGTATTTGTGGATTTATGGTTTGTTCCTTGTTCCTTGTTATCTACATCTAACTGTGTGTTGTCGGTGGATGTCGAATGCATCCATAGATGAATGTGAAGATTAGTAGATAGTAGATGGATAGATAACAGATCTGTAAATTGGAATATAATTGGTTGTTATTGCTATTTTGAGGGTATTTATTGGCTTGTTTGAGCCTTTGATGGGAGTAGAATGAATGTTGAATGAATTTTGTATAAAGAGAGAAAGAGAGAAAAGGAGCAGGAGCGCGTGGAAGAGAATTCGTGTTATTGTAGGTTCTTCGTGTCTCTGTTTTCCGTATTTTGTATATTTATGGATTCATTTGTGATGAATTACAGGGAATTTATGGAAATTTGGAAAAGGGTCGTTTTGTTGTTGTTGTTGTTCGTCATTCCTCACTTGATACTCGATGATAGTTGATATGCTATGATATGATATGAGCGATGCTGATGAGTGGAATTTACAAACGTACAAATACGGGTAATACTTATTCTGTAGGATAAATATCTGTGTATGTATTAAGTATGCATGGGAGAAAACCGTTTTGGGTCAGAGTTTCAAAGTTCGGGTTTTCCGTTTCGGTTACATGGTGGATTAGCTAAGCATACAGAATACAGAATTTGTAGAATTTATATACGTACGCAATACTAGTAGAATATTGTCTAGTTAACTAGTGTGGTATGTAGTATGTAGCGTGGATAGGAAAATGATGTGTGCGGGAAATATATGGAGGAAGAAAGTTTGTTTCATTAATTTCCAGGCTGTCGGACTGGTTAGCTCAGTTTCTTTCTCTTCTTCTCCATCTCCATCATAACTGTTGGATATTAGATACGTATGTATCATGTCTATTATGAGTAGTGTGTGTGTGTGTATGTGTCGGCTTGAGTTGGGTTGAGTGAGAGAAGAATAGAAGTGAATAAAAGAAGAGGGTGTGGTGTCCATACAGTCAGCATGCAGAAATTGATATGAATGAGAAAGATTGACAAGATTCAATTTTTTGATCGATATGTCCAAGAATAAGCATGGTTAGCCATAGCTTTACTTATAAGCATTGATGCTATTGCCATATGGTTAGCCATCATCTATTTATTATCTGTCCATACTCCATACAATGTAATAGCCTATGAAATATTTTCTGTATGTAGTATGTAGTACGTAAGACTTGTGTAGAAATGCAAGTAGCTAATACTCAATACTCAATACTGTTTTCTATTATATATTACACATTGGGTACAATTTCTGTATTTGGTACACGGATGGATGACTCGCTGGCTGGCTGGATGAACGGATAGAGAGATAGATAGCCAGATAACGTTGCTTCTGTTCCTGGTCTAGGAACTAGGATGGCTTACGCTAGTTTGACCATCATCATCTTGTTCTTCTTCTAACCCGTGCAGAGAAATGCTTTCAAATACAGGGTTTTTTGAGCGCATCTATCCCTTTAGTTTAACGTTTGACCAGTTTCAATTTATAATAATTTTGGTCACAGTAATATCCGAAATCTGAAATTGGGTTTCGAATTTTACCAAAGCTCCAATTCAAAATCCAAAGCTATCCATTGTCCATTATCCATTTTCCATAGTGTACTGATTGGAAATTTAAACTTGTGTAAGAAAAATGTTGAATGTTGAATCATACCAAGTAGTAATTTTGAACGGGGTTCGTCCTCTTCCATCTTCATGTTTTCCTGCCTTCTGCCTTCTTACTTCCTCTATATACTAAATAGTAAATAGATAACTATAGATTATACATGTTCCATTCTCTGTATTATCTATTGTCTATTCGTCTTTGGTTTTTGGACTTTATCTCTCTCCTTCCTCGCATTTTCATAACCGGGATGTTCTGTTCCTTTCTTATTTATCATTGTCCAGCCTCTAGTATCCAGTCAGCCAGCAAGCTCAACTCAGCTCAGCTCGGCTCGGCTTCTAAGTTGAGCTTCTAAAATCCAGTACTACCCTTTGACCTTTCTATAATGAAATAATCAATTACGACTGTGAATCCAAAAACTCAAAACTCAAAGCTCAAAGCGCTTGTACCATGTCGATGGTACTAAGCAGCCGATCAAAGTAATCCGATCCGGTGTAATCCAATCCAATCCAATCTATTCCATTCCAAGCGAATATGATGTAATCGCATATCATCACAAATCTAATTGTGGTGGTGGATCAAAAATTCTCTTCTTTCTTTCAACTTGTATATCAAGAAGAGCATTGGATTAAACATTAAAGAATAATAATACTTCACTAGTTCACTATTCACTATTATCTATGATCTATTATCCAAAATCCAAATGCAAAGTATGTATAATATATTCTCTGTTCATCATTATTAATATGTAATACGAACATTGAAAATTCAAGTATCTATTATTATTTATTACGATCATGAGAGACAATAGACAATAGACGACATTGGTTGGTGGATGGTCGATTTTTTCATACATTTTAAATCCGAAAAAACTACACTGAAATTGACAGAAAGGGCTGTTCACTGCTCACTGTTCATGTATCTTATACATTATATTGTATATTATAGCTTATCGCCTGTCCTCCTTGTTTAAAAAAACTAAATGCATTTTGAACGGGAATTCAATTTTTCTTCCTTTTCTATTCACCTCGTCTTCTGTCAAAAGTACATAGATATTAGATATGCATAATGTAAGAATTTAAATGAGATTGATAGAATTCTTTGATGTTTTGACTAGAAACTAGGAACTAGAAACTAGGACTGACTTGTGAGAGACGGATATGCTGAGAAAAACAGAAGGATGATACCATAAAAAAATAATAATAATACGAATACTAATACTGTTGACATTACATTTAACTTTGATGCAGGTTTCAAATGAAAGAAAATTCAAAATTCAGGTTCTTATGTAGAATCTAGAATCAGTAGAATGTATGTGTAATCTAAATACAACTACTTGAAAAGGGATAGATGGATGAATACTGTTCCTTTCAATAGATTTAGATAGAATAATAGCTGGAAATTTGTGATAAGAGTTGTATTTTGTGGAGTGAGGAACCTTTTTACTTTTCACAGTTGGTACTTTGTCTGTTTTTCTCTGAGAGCTGAGCACTGAGCACCTTCATTTCAGTCTCCTTTATCTCACAGTAGTTTGTGATTTGAGTCTTGAGTCTCGAGTCGTCTTCAATCTTCAAGCTCTTGAAACCGAAATGGAAATAGAAATGGAAGGCGAGAAAAGTCAAATTCAAATGGAAATGAAATGAACATAACACACGACAGTGGATAATTTTTTTTGGGAAAAGAATCATCAAGATTATTTTAAAAGCATATACCAAATACCAAATATTGTATTATCAACACAAGTTCTTTTGTGGTGCTTGGAGTTTGAAGTTTGAAGTGTTAATAGTAAATACGTCCTTATTCCAAATTCGACGTTTCAAGTCTCGTATAGATAATAATAGATTATAGAGAGTAGAGAGTAGACGTATCCATTATTATTCGTTACTCATTATTCATTACGCTATCTTAATATAAGGACTAATTTGCATCTTGTGTCTCAAGTCGCAAATGAGGTGGAATAAAATGCCAATTCCATTGAGTTGTATATTATTGACTGTAATTCAAATTGACTAATTTTATGGGATTGGGATAGCGCTCAAGTTCATTTTAATTTCAACTAGGTCATTTTATAGTGTACTTATGATATGGATTATGGCGGCTATAGATTGCTTTTTACTTTTATGTATTTTGTATACATGCATTTTCACTCCTTTGTTAATTTTATTATTACTTGAGACTTGAGCAGATTGAACGACAAACGACGACTGGCGAATGACAAGAGAGTGAAGCGTTCTGGATTGTTTAATGTGCTCGTAATAATGAAACGTGAGGGAATGAATCTTTAAATAATCCAAAGTGTACAGAATAGAGAATAGATTTTATTTGAAGAAATCATTTAAAATTATTACGTCCTATGTTCTATGTACTGCAACACAGATGTATTACAAAATACCAAATTCAAAGTGATTGACTTTGGTAGTTGCTAACAAAGTGGTCGTAATGTCACATTCTTGGTTTTATTTATATTTTTTATGGGGTTTTGGTTTGAAGTTTGAACAATCTACATCCAATCTCCTCTCACACAACAGAGATAATATTATGAGATACTTTGTTCCCGACGCGACAATTAACAAGATTTTGTTAATATGCAATGCATAATAAAATAAAATGCAAAATGTTTCTGCATAGGTTCTAAATTCTAAACTACCATTTACAATTTACAATGTACAAAATGGTTCAAATAATGTTGTAGCTCGGCGCCGGGTAAACAGTGAACAAGAGAAGAGCAGTAATCGTAAAAAGTATGTATTACATGATGAATGTAATAATAATTTTCACAGTGACTCTGATTTAGGTAGATTTTAGAGTTTGGATTTTAGCGTTTGGACTAGGAGTTGGGAGTTGCACATTGCACATTAAAAATTAAACAAATGAATGGCAAGTTGCATAAATTATATTGTGTTGTGTGTTGTGTCTTGTGTGTTGTGTCTTGTGTTGTTGGTTGTTGTTGTTGCACTTCCATGCAGCTTCAATCTTGAATATTAAAGTTTATGGTTTATGGACAATTTAATAAACGGTCAAATGGACTATCAAATGTAAATAATGTTTTCACAAGGTCTGAACGTGTGTACATTGTGCATTGTACGCTCTTTTATTTCCTATCTTTATACTCTTTATTCGCCCCCTTTTGAAATTGCAATTTCTACTTCAACCTGAAAATTTGCAAGGTAAGGGAGAATGCAGAATGCAGATACAGTGTGTGTATTATGAATTGTGTGTAGGGGCCACACCACAGTGAAATAAAATGTTTTAATAGGGTTGTAAATAGTAAGCATGAAGGATGAAGGATGGATCCAGTTGTTTAGTAGATACATTGAAAATTGCACATATGTAGATGTACAGAAAAATGGTAGATGGTTTGCAGTTTGGAGTTTGGAGTTTGCATGTGCAACGTGTATGTTGTAAAACAGTACTCGGTGGTCGTATATTTCCTGAATTTCTCTCACCAATAATAATAGCTCACTGCACACATGACATTGACTACAATATTTTACAATTTTACATGTGTTTAGGGCTGGAAATACATGGCATTATATTATATTACTCTCTAGTTTTTGTTTCACTTGTGCAAACTCTAGACTCGAGAGTCTCTTGTGTAGACTGCAGATTGTAGATTGTAGACTAAAGACTGCAGACGAGTGAAGAGTGTAGAACGTAGAGCGCAGAGTAAATCAGGGGGTGTCATTAAAATCACCGAAGCTCGCAAACTCCAAACTACAAAATCGTAAAAATACAAAGAATAGATGTAGACATATCCATGCAGCTGAATTTTGTGCGGAGGGTAAAATTTATTCTCTCATCTTGTCTCTTGTCTACTCCGTACTCTCAAATTC
Organism: Sminthurinus aureus; assembly: GCA_034698265.1. Lineage (NCBI taxonomy): Eukaryota > Metazoa > Arthropoda > Collembola > Symphypleona > Katiannidae > Sminthurinus > Sminthurinus aureus. The sequence continues at coordinate 12,644 of JAQGBH010002915.1, forward strand.
TCTTTATTTTTACGTATGTGATACTCGAGACTCGAGACTGAGACTGGGTCTTGGTTGGTTGGTGTACTTGAGTCTTGAGTACTTTGGTACTTGCAACTGGCACACTCAACACTCGACACTCATTTGTACTTTTTTTCTGCTCGTCATCTTGTTAAAATTGCGGTTTTCTCTCAGTTTTTTTTCCGAACCAAACCAAACCAAACGAGAATCAGAATCAGAAGTCAAGTAAATAGCCAGAGAACCACCACCATCCACCATGCACCATATTCAGAATTTGGAATTTGGAATTAAGTATTATGTACAAAACATAACAAGAAAGAACCGTATGTCTTGCTCCATCCTCCACAATTTTTTTCTCCACTTTTAAATTCTATGCCCATCACATCATTTACATGTAAACAAGCCCGGAACATGTGAACATGTGTTTTCTTAATTTGTCCGTCCGACTGTATTTCATCACTCATTAGCCGACATCCTCTCTCACTTGGTCTTCTCCTCTTTTTCTCCTTATGCCTGATGCCGGATTGCTGTATCATATCATATCAATTGTGCACTATTTGATACTTTCTTTCAAAATTAGAAACTAGAAACTAGATTAGAATTTAGAATCCTCATCAATAATCAAGGTAGTCAAGCGTCAAGAGTCAAGTATATGCTGTGCTGCTTGTGTATTGTGTACTGTATTCTGTATTCATTTCATTTCATTCCAATCCAATCTAATCCATAGCTTGAAGCTCTAGTCAACCAGACCAGACCAAAACTAAACCACACCAAACTAAACTAAACTAGAGAAAACCACACACCAGGAAAAAAAATCATACAATTGACTTTGTTTGGATTTGGACTTGAATTTGGATTTGAATGCAGACTAAATAAATTCATGATACTGATTTTTATTTGCCCTACGTGCATTCATCCATCAACAGCATGTAGTTTAATTTCCTTTAGTCTCTGGGACAAATTAACAAATTTGGATATGTGAATATGATGTCAGATGTAGAATTTAGAAATTAGAATTTAGACTGTCGAGAGTCGAGAGTAGACCACAGACTAGTCCAACGGCGTATCGTATCAGCGAATTAACCGACATTTTTTTATATTTTTTCAACTTCCTCCGTCCTCCATTCTCCATCTTTTGTCCTTCATGGTATGAGAATTAGAGAATTAGAGAAAGGAGGCGGATTTTCCGTAATATTTTAGTTTTAATTTAGACAAATTTTTTATGGACATTCCAACAAGACAGATCCAGGCTGGGACAAACTAGAATTAGAAGTAGAATTAGAATTAGACCTGCAGAAGACTTGACTGTTGACTGTACAATGCACAATGCACAAGTAAAAAAATAGGGAGGACAAAAGCCAAACCAAAAACAAAGAAGGGAATCTCTGACCAACATGTTTTATTTTACGAATGCACACACATTACACATACGATGATAATAATAATAATAATAGTAAAAATCTAGAGCGTCTCATAATAATTCGGTATTCGGAATTCGGGCCGCCTAAAGAAATACACGCGAGAGCCATATCCCATATCGTCTCATATCATATCATATCATAGAGAAAGAAAGGAGGTAGAGAAAGAGGTAGAGGGAGTAAATGAGGCGAGAGTATTAGATATTACGGAGCCAAAAATGACATGTAGGAGCATGAATTCAACATTCTACATTCAAGATTCTACATCCTACATTCCACAAAAATAGCAACAGTTAAAACCTCTGATAACTCTGTACTCTGTATCCATGTCTACTGGAGACTGGACGTAATGAACAATGAAGTATGATCATGTGAATTTTGAATTGTGATGGGATGAACACTGAACACGGAGTATGGAACATGAAACATGGAGCATGGAACGTTTCTCTACGTAGAACAAGAGTGAGAACAAAGAAAGTAGACAATGAAAAGACTACAGTAAATATTTATGTGTGTGGGTAATTCTTGATAATATATTATATGCGTATTATATTATGTCTCATCTTCCTCTCTCTCTCTTCATGTATGTTTCTGCCTCAACAATAAACCAACCACTTTGTTAACAAATATGTATCTATCTGCAATGCTTGCTGTACCCTGTGCATTATACATTATACATTGTACACATATGATGCAGATAAAGTCAGTCAGTTCTATATCTTATAGTTTCTAGTTCATAGTTCATAGTTTATATTAATAGAAGAAATATCCATGTGTACAATGTGCGTTGTACGAGCTTAAATTCAAAGAATGATTCCAATCCCTTCCTCCTCCTGCAAGGGAAACATTAAAAATTAAAGTGAGAAAGTGAAACAAAACCAGGAGAGAATCAAGCATACATATGTAATATTTAGATGTGGATATAGATATGTGAATAGTGAAGAGGATAGAGGATTGAGTTTGCTTTGTTCGTTGTTCGTTGAGTCGGGAGTCGGGACTTTATGTAGAATGTAGAATGTAGACTAATAAAATATTATATATTTTAACATACATGTATATTATATGTTTTATGTATGAAAAAGAAGGCAGATGGAAATGAAAATGGAAATGGGAATATTGGGCTAGAAATATAAAAAATTTGGAGATAATGCGGTGGATAGTTGGAAAACAACAAGTAATATATATTACACATGTAGAATGTACAATGTACCAAGTACAAATCTGTCTTATATGTAGTAGGATTGAGCATTGAGCATGAGGATTGGAAAAAGAGGAAGAGGTTGACTAAAACTAAAACGAGCCTGTATGTCTATTGTACATTACACTGTACATGTTACATGGGATTCGTTGATGAACGCATTAAATAAATCGTAATTAAAAGTACAAAGGGGGTGTGAGCAGGGCGAGTGGGCGTTTGAGAACTGACTGCCAGGCTAAACCATTCCGTTCCATGCCATTCCATACCATACAAAACCACATTATGTATTATACATATACTTTCTACTATCTAACATATGAATCTAAACTACAGACCACATACTACACACTACCTACATAATCCATAATATATGTCCGTATAAAGAATAAAGAATAACGAATACCAAGAGAAGAGAGTCGATTGCTTTTCAAATTCAAAAAAACGAAAACAAAAAAAAACATTCTTTTTTCTAAGGTACATGAGAAGTGAGAAGGGAATGATTTCAAAAATTGTACTATATCTGTAGTCGGTACATATATATTGTAAGGAAAAATTGCCGATTCCGATTCCGATTTTCTGAAAACTGTACCAAGTTTGCAAAAACGGGAAGGAAACGTAGTGCATAAATAGTTATCTCAGGAGATAGGAGATGGGAAGATGGAACATAGATACAAGATGTTTAATATGAAATATGAAATACCAACTAGGGAAATAAATGAAATGGGCCAAAAGTTTTCTATTGTCTTTTCTATGGTCCAAAGGTATATATCTAACATCTACAATCTACAGTTCAGAGTCTACAGTGTGTGCGATCTTTTATTCTTATGACTCCTCTCGGTATCATCAAAGTTACCAATTATTACCATCTGTGAGAAAATGAGGAGAAACTACCGACTACAAATGGAAACACATGATACATTTATCGATATCGATATCAGTTATCATTACCGCACATCATTAGCTCTTTCCTATTTACTATTTACGGCAGTTAATTTTCCAAAACTCCAACATCCAACTTACAAATGCCAAATTTTCCACGACAGCTTAAGTTTCTTCTCAGGTCAGTCTTCTTCTCCCTCATTCTTCTTCTTAGCTCGAATTTAAACATTCACAGTTACAGTGCAAAATACAGTACTTTTTCTTTGAAAAGAGATAGGAAGCTGTAAATTGTAAACTGTATTTGGTATTTGGTATTTGGTGTTTGGGATTTAGGATTTTATCTGTGACTAGAACCTAGAACCTATAGTGACTAGTGAATACATTAATCCATATAAATCCGAGGCAAAATGTTTACTTCTCATGTAACTGTCGGATGATGAAATTTGTGAAATGCGTAAAAGACATGAGCATTAAGCATTATGACAAAATGTAATACAGAATACAGGAGAAAAAAGAAAAAGAAAAGGACAAAGATCTAGAATCCAGAATCCAGAATTCAGAATCTAGACTGTACAGAAGGAGAAATGTTGTTGTTGATAATGATGATGATGTTGAATTCTAAAGAAAAGGAATGAGAAGACAAAAAAAATTATGTAAATCTTCATCATCTTGCTATTGTATAAGAGTATGAAAGTATGAAAGAAAGAAAGAAAGAAAGAGGGCTTTAAAAGTGTTTTAAGCCGTATGAGAGCCGTATAAATGATATGAGAGGTGGAATTCAAATTCCATATTTTCCTTAAGCCTTAAAGCCGTATCATTAACCTTTGCCGAGGTGTACGTAAGTATTACGTATCATCATAGAGCATAGAGGATAGAAGATGATGCGTTCGCTTCCATTATCTATGCACATGAAAATGGATGCATCGGACAAATAAATAAATAAATGAATATGAATGCAAGTACACAAGATATTACTTGAGTCTCGTAATGGCTAATCGCGCCCCCATAAGCATTCATACCAGTAAGTACACATATACTTAAGCATGCTCGTGTTCCACTCGTAATCGTAATCATAAAAGTGTAATCATAAAAATGTGATCATTACCGTACTGTAGGAGAGAAGTGAAAGAAATGGAAAAGTGCAAATACTCTGTTTGTTCTATGTTCTATGGTATATGGTATGTTTTCTGTTTTCTGTTCAAACGTGAAACGGATACAGCATAGAGGAGCATTACACATGTAGATGTAGATTTGAATCTGTTATATCATGTTTGTCTTGTGTTTTGTATCTTGTCTTTTGTGTTTACATATTATTTGATACAGTAATGCCTCCCTTAATATATTAAGTATACATGTGCAGGAGACTAAATACTATGTATGGTATGGTGATGGTGATATCCTGTATTTATATTATTACTATTCCTCACATCATATCTAATATTGCTCACTCACTCACGATACCATATTATGGTACGATACGATGAGGAATATTATGATGAGCTTTTTTCTTCCTATATGAAATTACAGCAGGAGAAGGAGGAGAAAGAAAGATGGAAAAAAAGAAAGAACCACAGAATGAAATGATGTAATGGGAATTAAATGAGCAAACTACTTACATATTACATACACTTTAAAATACCTCTGTACTCTGTACTTTATGCACTGTGCACAATCCACAGTCTAAAGTCTACATTTTGTATTTTGTACAATTTACATTCATTGTATTCTAATTGTACGGTACAGTATGTTTCTTTCTTTCTCGAGTCTCGATTCTCGAGTCTTAAAGCTAACTGTTAGTGTTGTTTCTGTTCCTGTTGCATCTTTGAAGTGTACATAACAAATTAAGGGCAAGGGTTTATTATTAATGCTTTGACTTTGACTTTGACTCTGACTCTAAGTCGGACTTGGTCAGAAGGGATGATGATGATGTGGCTTGGTTTGGTTTGGTTTTCCTACACGGAGGATTTTTCGTGTTTGTACTCGATGCTCGATGTTCGATGGAGGAGGGTCAGTTCATTTCTTTATTCCTTTTTCTCATTTAACTCTCTGTCTGAAGTCTTGCGTTATTTCTAATAGTAATGGTCCAAAATCCAAAGTCCAAAATTTTTGTATGTATCTCTGTACACTGTACAAAGTGTTGTATGTAATAGGTAAAATACATACATACACATGTAGAGATTTTATGTATGCCAAAAAATATCTTGTATTACGCTCTGCATCGTCTATTAGTAGATTACGTTACATTTTGTTATGTAATGTTACATTGCTCAAAGCTCAAAGCCAAAGCCAGTACATTTATTACTTACGCCTTGTGCTCATCCTGAAAAGAATACAGAATACGGTAGAGTGTAGAGTGTAGAGAGATGCAATAGTATGAAATATGTAGAGATGTGCCATAATATACTTCTCTTGTTAACTCCTCTTCTCTTTTCCCTCCAGAGTCTAGAGTCCAGAGATAATCCATATATTTCTATATACAGAGGAAATGCCATAAAAGTCCATGGAGAGATGATATTACACATAAATATATCATAGCTCTCATACCTCATACAGTATGTTTTGTGTTTTGTTATGCCATGTTGTATGTTCTACTTGTACTTGTCCCTTGTATCTTGTACGTTGTACGTATTTACTATTTACACACGGCAGTTTGTATTTTGTATCTATTCTGTATCTGTTCTCTTACACTAGTTACTAGTTACCTTTGCTCATATCTTTTATATCTTTATGTAGTATGGAGTATGTAGTATGTACCTTGTCTACCTTTGCTATGGTTTGGTTTATATTGTACACTGTAGATATATGACTGGAGATGGAGATTAAGGGAATTTTTGTGTAGATGTAGATGTAAATTCCTATCCGTATGTACAATGTACAGCGGTATGCAGGTATCGGTATATCTTGGTATGTGTGGGTAAACTAGGAAAAGGTCTAGGTCTTGTGGTTGTGGTTGTATTCAGTGGGAGGAGGAGAAGGGCCCTTGGATACTGGGATCTTGGATATTTACGAGTTCTAAGGGCGCTTTTCGTGGTTTTGATTATAGGGCAGTACTCGGTATGACATTTGACGGATATCGTAGAAAAAAAATATGTAGGGAGAGGTAAAATATGTGTATAATGTACAATGTCCTATACAGGAATCATTTCTTTCGTTCCATGTATCAAGTATGAATCATGTGGCATCGAGTATCGAGTACATCTACCCACAATCCACAAGTATCTAGTAAAAGTCGTACATCGTACATCTATCGGAATCGGGGAGGATATCGGACTGTCCTACTACTACTACTACTTATGAAGAATCTCGAGTATTTGTTACTCACACACAATGTAATATATGTATACGATATACGCACAGGATGATACACGATCCTATATAAAAAACAGAGGTGCACGAGGATTTCATGTTGTTGTTGTTGTTAGTGGTGGTGGTGGTGCTCGCTCTTGTCCTGCTTTCATTTATTAGGCATTGACTATCGAGTTGAACTGGTATGCTAAAGAGAGAAGAGTGGAGATACATACATACAACACAGACCGAGGAAAAATTAAAAGTTTGACTTGAAAAGTTAAAGTTCAATTTCCTTCTCCTCCTTTTCTCTTCCACTTTAGACATTAAGCATGTAGAGTGTACAATGTACAATGTACAATACAAGATGAAGAATACAGAAAAATGTGTGTACAATGTACAAACTACAGACGTTTGGAGTTGGGACAGTAGAGAGTAGACAGGACGAGGACACACTTGAAAGGAAGGCAAATCAAATCAAATCAAATCATACTTCACCTCACCTTACCTTGTGATTGTGTGTTGCCGTTCCCGTTTCATACTTGATACTTCATACGACATTTCATCTATCTATAATCTACAGTACAATCAGATTCAAATGAGAGGGAGCAATGAATTTTATCTATAGTGCAAAGAGATAGCACGTCATTTGGTGCTAGTTTGGTGCTTGGTGCACAGTGTTTAGTATTGAGTATTGAGCATTGATAGTGTTGTGTCCATTGTGCATTGTAAAGAAAGAAAGTCCACAGTGGAGAGGCTGGATGTTGTCTATGGAAATATTTTAGAAATATCAGTAAAAATTATTTGGGCTTTGACTCGACTTGACTTGAGTCTTGATTCTTGAGTCTGGAGTCCCGAGTTGAGTTGTGTATTGTATTGTGTACGGAGCTAGACTAACTGTGTGGACTTGTTTAAGGAAAGGAGAACCAGCAGGGATGTTCCCACAATAGAACCCAACTCTCAACTGTTGGAGATTGGAGAAGAAAAGGCAAGAGGAGAAAAGGGACGCTCAAAAACATCACAACAATCTGTAATGTCAAAAGGATCCTAGATCCAAGAATGAGAAAAAGAATCAACAACAAGAGCACATACAACTTGATATATGTATCGATTATCTACTATCTACTACCTACAAGTACATGCACAATAGTATACTGATGTTGTATGTACAGTGTACAGTAACAGAAGCAGCACCAAATACCAAATCCCAAATAGCAATGCCTCTCACACTTCACAAATCGACCTAACTTAATTCAAAATTAATTTCTTCTCTGTATGATCTCTTTAACCTATGACCAGAGACTCAGTGTGTGTACATTATACACCATACAGGGTGTTTCCGTTAATTTTGCGGGTGTTTGAGCTGCCGTAACTCATTGAAGGAGTGACGGATTTTCCCAAATTTGGACTTTAGCAGATAGCCCACATCATAGGCCGTCGTTTGAGCTAAAGAACCCATTCGTAACTGTCCGGGTTCAGGAGTTATGGCCCTTCACCCAAAAAACCCCCCAGGTAGAAGTTACGTCGGGGGTGTTTTGGGTGCGAGTGGTCGTTTTTTCGTAAAAATGGTCCCACGAACTTCATATTAGACTCATTTTTTCAGAAATTTATTGCGGAGCTCAGATTGGTACGGACCATAACAAAATTCCTCCGGGTTCGCTCACACCAGCAACAAATATGCGGCGGAAACGCGAAAAAACAGGTCAACTACAAATTTTTCCCAAAAAGTGGGTGTTTCAACGGCGTTTCCGGAAAAACTTCCCCCCCGTCAAATCCGGACCAGCGTAGATGCCCACTACCTTTACACGTCGTTTGCGCCCAAGAACGTTGAAATCGGACGACTTTTGTGGATTTTGTGGTATTTTCCACGGAGCATGTCAAAAATCTTTATTCATGCTGAAAATGCAAAATGCTAATTTTTTGACATGGTCAGGGGAAAATGCTGTCAAATCCAGAAAAGTTGTCCGATTTCCACGTTCTTGAGTTCCAGCGACGCGGAATATATGCAGGCATCATGTCTGGTCCGGATTTTATCGAGAAAAATTTTTCCCGGAAATGCCGTTGAAACTCCTGAGGAATTCCCGGATTTTGCTCACGAGGACCAAAAAATCAAGAAATCGGATTTTCCCGAATCTGCCCGTTTCAGACATGTTAGTCACACTCTTTAGACGTCGATTACACCTAATATCGTGAAGATCGGACCACTTTTGCATGTTTGCCAACATTTCCCGCGGAGCATGTTGAAAATCCAAAATTTCACAATAATGACTTTTAACATGGCTTCGGAAAAAAGTCACAACTTCCGTAAAAGTCATCGGATCTTCACGAAATTTGGTGCAATCGACGCCTAAAGAGTGTGACTAACATGTCTGGAGCGGACGTTGTTGTGAAATTCGGATTTCATTGTTTTTTGGTCCTCAGGAGTAAAATTCACCAAATCTTCCGAAGTCGTTACGGGAAATCCGGAATCGAGATCGGAAAAATCTGAAAAAAATTGGAGATGTGCTCTGGTTTATGCCGGTTTTGAATTGCTAACTTACATGAAGATCTGACGACGGATACT
>JAQGBH010002916.1:0-21978 GCA_034698265.1 Sminthurinus aureus
GAATTTCGGTAAAATCTCGTTGATCTCGTTCTCGCTCAAAACCCGAAATCTCGGCGAGAACGAGAACGAGATTTTCTTGTTTTGGATGCTCTAGTGTATATTGGATAATATACAAACAAAATGCAAAAACATGCGAATGCTCCAAGCAGTCTCTCAAGTACTGACGGATTCGTGTATTTTTATGACACTATGTGAATAGAGTATGGAGTATGGAGATTTCATCTAAGTTGTACAATGTACACGATCATCATCCGCAGCATCATCTCACAGGAACAAAGTGTAGGCTTTTTTCCCGTCCCGCGTGTAAATTTTAATGTTATGATCAATATATGTTTGCATTTTGAATTATATCACAACTTTGCAATTAAACATGCCAAAGTCGCAATTATAAAGTGTGTAGTAACGTGCAATTTTCTTGAGAATCATTTTCCCTTTGGTAGTTTAGAGGCTCTCACTCTTTCTCTCTCTCTCTTGATGAATTTTCCCTAGTTGCTGTGCACTGCAGCAGCACATGCAGATCGTTTAGTCTCTTGATTCTTGATCCTCTTTGCTATTCATCATCGCCGTAAGATAATCATGATTTTGCCTTACACGTAAAATTACGTATGCATTCAAAACTAGCCCTGTAATATTTTACATATGTATTTATTTTATTGTGTATTGTATCGTGTAGTATTGTATCATAGAATGAGCTCTGAAAAACAATTTCCTCTGCACCTGTTTTCCCGTCTCTTCATAGCCTCTAATTCTCACTCACTCTCTCTCTCTCTCTCAAGCTCATAGTTTGAAATCATACGAAAGAAATTTCATGTCCATAATTGTTTTACTTGTATGTTGTATGCAGATGTAGATGTACAATATTTTGCTTACCCACTTGGTGACTCGTGTGCATATTGCATATGTAATAGTTTGTGTTATGAGTTTTTAGTAAATAATTACAATCACAGCCAGTACATCAGTACATGCATTTACATCTGACGCTGTACTTGTAACTTGTACTTGTAGGTGCTTTGAATTATTATTATTGTTGTTGTTGTTACAATTATTACTACGATTACGATTTCATAGTTCACGAGCAAAGGACGTTTGTTGATTAGCGTATTTATAAGGTAAATATAATATATAATCCGTCCATCTGTGTTTGTAGTATGCATTCGTTGACTCTTTGCAATAAATAACGAGACCGCTTGTGTATTTTAAGTGTTTAATCGTGAATATTCTTATTGTTATGAGCTATGAAATATTTAGTTTGCTGAATGTAATGTGTAATTGTTAGGAGTTTGAAGTCTTTGGAGTCTTGAGGTTTGAAATTTGAACAAGCCGTCCACGTAGTAAATTCATAAGTAATAAAATGCAATCGGGAATGAGCTAATATGGGAAAATATACATAAAAAAATCTACATGAACGATCATTTTTATTTTTATTTTACAACTGCTATTTATACCGCACAAGATATATTACGTACAAGATATAGATGTAGTGAAAATATGCAAGCATGAAAATGAATGAATGCATTAATGACGATCTAGTATCTAATCTAGTGTTAATATAAACATCACTAATGAGCTAACGTGTTGCTTTTAAAAATTGGGCGATTTTGATATAGGCTGTGGGATAAAGCTTGAAGCAGTTCAATGATTTTGCAGTACTTCTATTATTGAGCATATGATATTTGTAGTCTGTATACATTCAAATAGGGTGTGAAATCCTAATTGTCTCAATGTTTACACAACTTTAACTTTCACTGTCAACAGAAGAAATGATACTCGTAGAAATTCACTACTTTTTTAAAAATTGTAATCACACTCTGAGCATAGTTTTGTAGCGGCATTTTGTGTACACTAGATAATTTTAGGGGTTCTACTAATTAAGCGGTATTGATGCAAATATTTAAACAAGTCTCTCTTTTATCTTGTACCGAGTCTCATTGTGTACATCTGTGGCATAATTTCTCAAATAAATAATTAAACGCAATAATTAGTTAATGAAAATCAAAGTTTTTTTAATATACAAAATTCACCAAGTATTACAAAACTGATGATCCACATACCTGATGTAGCTTTTGATATTTGAAGTTTTGAAGTAAGCGAATTAAAACTTGATTAAAAACCTCTGTTCTGTAGCCAAGATTTATATAATATGTTAAGCAATGTCATGGCTTCGGAATTTTTTTAGAAGTAGTTTCCTCGTTTTTACCTTGAATTTGCACTGATTTCCCATTACATTTTTGACTAACTAAATGTTTTCCTTTGACGAGGCTAGCCAAATGCTGCGCTGAGATTTAGATCTCTTAACATGTGTATCCTTAATTTCGTTGAGGGGATAAATGATCAATGCTCAATGCTCATTTATGTACTAATGCATATTTAGAGAGAATACAGAGCAATTACAACATAATTGCATCAGAAGATTACTCTTGTATATTATACATTATATAAATGTGATTTTTTTTCCTAACACGAGTAAATCCCATTGTATCTCACATGTGTGATGTAGTAGGTCGAATCGTTTATAATTCCTGGTTTGCGTTTTAGCAAGATATCAAATTGGAATGGATTGGAAGTGCATGGAGGAAAATTGACATTTTTAAACGTTACCTTATTTAGTAGAGAATTAGAGGTCAAATCCATTTGTCTAAATTCGTGCAAATATACACTAGTACATATTTAGTACCTACTTGTGTACAATGGACAGTGTATTGTGTATTGTGGTTATATAAAAATGATTGCAATCTCGTGCGTTCTGCTGTTACTATGGAGCCAAAATACAATACTACATGCATTTTCTTCACAATGTACAATTTTCATTAGATGAAAGTATTTCACACATTTTGAGCCGTTTAGTCAGGTTAACTTGTATCTACTTACTTTAGACAAATTTGTCAAGTTTGGGACTAACAAGCATTTTGTATTTGGATTTTGGATGTTGGACGTTGGATTAAAATTGCCTAAATTGTCTTTGTGTTCCACTGTGTACAATAGTAGTAGTATTGTGGGATGAAATATTAAAGTAAGAAAGAAAGAAGGAAAGAGCTGTTTCGGATTATGGACTATTCATCAGAGTGGTTAGGAGGAAAAAAATAAATGTGTTATTGTACGGTACAATTCCATATTGAATTGCAATGTTTTATGTTGTATAATGTGTAATACACACATGTACAAAAAGATTATGACTAAGTGTGTTTGCAGGTTTAAGGTTTAAGGTTGAAATGGAAACGTATAAAAAATAAATAAATGCATACAGTATGCTCACATCACATTATAATTTATAATACAATGCTTGCAGTACAAAAAACAAAATATAGAATACAGAATATAGACAAACTGTGTAAATAAAACAAGTAAAAGAATGAGAAATGAGGATTTATTTTCTACTTATATGAAGCAAAGGCTACAGGCAATAAAAATTAGTTTATGAGAGTGGTTAAATTACATTAAATGGATGATGGAGTTGCATTTATACTATTTAACGTGCTTTAAAGGAGCGAGTGAATGAAAGCCTACAGGAAGGGCAAATTTTGGTTTGCACGACTTCACTCAACTCTACTCAGCTCTCTGTCTCTGTCTCCGTCTCTGCCTGTTTGTCTCAAAAGACATACATTCATTACACATACACATGAAAAACCATTTTCTTTTTGTTAAAATAATAAACAGGAAATGACTGTGACTCCGTTCATGTCAATCTCCATGATTTTTGTTCATTCTAGATTCTAGATCTGTGGTACATGTATAATGTATATTTAAACTGTGTACGTTCAGACAAAAAGAAAGGCCAAGAATCTTTAATTTCATTCCAATTTCAAAACACACACAGTTATAGAGAGAAACAACATTAGTTTTACTTCTGAGATGTATAAATTATTTTTAATGTTTAATATTGTTCAATCGTGTCCTCCTAAATAAACAAATAAATAAATGTATTCAGAAAATTTATTTGAATAGGATTCTCCTTTTCACACCACAATCATAATGATAAAAGGGTATTGATAGAAGAGAGGTGGAGATAAAGCAGCAGGGAAACGGTGAGACAATAAATATCCGTTTGCTCTAGAAATTTTAAGTTTATAATAATAATATCATAATAATAATATGAAATGACCTAAAGATTTAAAAAAAAAATCATTTCATCGTTTCCTTTTCTTTCATCTTTCATCATTCATTCAATCACATGGATTTCTTGTATTTTCTTTGTCAACGACAATAACTGTCATCATTTTCACATAAAGGTTAAATAAATTACATGTGCAATGGGGATGTTCAAAGCAATGACTTACATTTTACATTGCCAAATGTGTGTTTTTTGGGTAGAAGAGCAATTGTTTGGTGTCTGGTATCTACTATTGTAGATTGTAACACATTTGGGCAAATTGTTAATTTCTTAGTCACTCGAAGTTAAAAGTCGTCCTGTAGTTGAGTGATTAATTATTATTATTACTCTTAAGTTCTAAAATTACTACTCATTTCTGGCTTCTGGCCTATAACAACAAAGCATATTAGTTAATTCACAAATGTATTAAAAATTTAGCTCTGATATTAGAAGTATCGAAAATGAGGGATTCTAAATTTTAAGCATTTACAATTTTTTTGCTAAATAATTTATGAAATTTACACCCTTTTTGAGTTACAATTCTGACAATTACAATTGCAATCAGAGATTAGAGGACCACGAATTATCCTGAATTGTTCACTTACGACTTACAACTGACTGTGTACGATAACATAACGACAGGTCAGAGCTTATTTATGTTAGTTTACGGTGGTTCGTTTTATTTCATTTTGTTTTCATTTTCATGTGAAATACAATTTTTTTTTCACTTTTACAGTACCGTTTCGTAATCATATAGACACGATGACGATTTTGATGTCTATGACTATGACAGTGATGCACTTTTGTATCTTGGATCTTGTATTTGCACCAGTCAACCTCATAAAAAATGAAAACATTTTATGACCATCTATTGCTATGTTTCCTTGAGTTCCTTGAGAGTTGGAGTTAAAGGGATTTGCCTCATAGACTGTACACTGTACACCATAGATTGTATAGGCTCTACATTTTTCTCTTTCCCTATCATTCTACGTTCTACACCTATGTCATGTTAATTTTTAAACAAGTCCATTAAGTGTAAATTCAAAACGTGGGGATCTTCGTCTCCATCTTCTTATACATGTCCTGCAGTTGCAGTACAAGACAATCCCAGACAATGCAATACAATACAATATGCAATGACAGCGACTGCAATGCAATACATATCTAAGATACGATAGATGCGAGACGAAATAAATATGATTGCGGAACTCGAGTAGAAAGAACAAGAGCTTTCATTTTTCTTCCAAAGGATTTATGCCTTTATATGACCATCCTCAAATTTACGACCAGGATAAAACAAGAAATTTTTTGAAAACTACATATTACACATCCACTCAAACACAGTTTACATTTCTTTCTTCCTCTGTCCGTTTTCTTTTCCGTCTCCCATCCAGCCATAAACCGCTTGCATTTTTCTTGTTGTTGTTTGTTGTGAGAACCATATGCTAGCTGTTAGAAATGTGTAAAATGTGCAATATACAATGTACATGCATGTATAGGCATTGGATATGTCTAGAAGCTATTTCACTCGTTCACAGATCATTCTTCGTGAAGTGAAGAATCCTTTGACGGTTAATGATTATGGATTTCCGATGTTCAATGTTCAGTGTTCAATGTTCACGTTATGTCGAGGATGGAGGATGCATATTTATTTACTATTATGAGATTTTGCAATTTACACGATTTTTCCAAATGAATTTGAACTCTCTGTCCGTCCTCTGTCTAACTTTGCTTGTCTGCAGTTTTTTTCAGGCAATTTACTGATATGTTCACATTGTACAGTGTACATGATGTTGAAATCCTCAATACAATTTTTTCATTTTTTCCTTTCTTGTCGTTTTTATATTTGAAAAATTGTCTATATTACCTATTCCTGTTGTGTGTATTGTACTTTCCGTCTATTTTTTCCTCATTGTTGTCTACATAATTTATGGCTCATCACAAAAATACATGTTCAGTATCAAAATTCATGATTGCCGAAATTTAGATTCCTGATACACATTTCAATATGCAATATGCAGTAGTCATTACAATATCTGTGTAACATGGAGCTATGTCAGCAGTTGTTAGTTTAGTTCATTTCTCATGGATTGCTTAAAAACGTTTACTTGTAGACTAATTATTGTATTAATTCATATTGGCTACAAAATAATGGATAATAAACGACTGGCTACTTGAGTATTAAAGTTGTGTATTATGCGTGTATCCCTGCACACACAATAAGATTATATAAAAAGCTTGGAAAATGAAATGGTGAAAAGGTGTGAAGAAGAAAATTAGTCAATAGAAATAATTGGTATTTAAACGGGGTTCCTTTGTGTTACACATGAGGATACAAAATGCTTCATGTAAAATGTAAATACATTGAATTGACGGGCACGACTCTTTTATTTTTAACAGTATGGTTTATTGTAGGATGTGTGTGAGTTGTTGATGTTGATGACAGATGAACTGACTGCTGGCTACATCTACAATCCATACAAACACAGACACACACACACACAAGTTAGCCGTGCTTATCAGTAATGTTCACTGTTCAATATTCAATACATTTAGTTGTGATTTCCTACGGTGAACAGTGAACAGTGAATAACTCTCTGTTTCTATTTCTGTTCCTGTACCTTTCATGTTTTATGCGATACGCAGTTCCTTGAAATTTGCACAGTTATTGTAGAGAGAAAGAAAAAGAGAGAAAGAAACAAATTTGAATAGGATTGAGAATTGAGAGAAAGGAGAGAAGTGCACACCACTCCACTCTACCTCATCATCTTTCTCTTCTACTCTTCCACTTGTTCCATTCTTAGATTCAATTCACAACAATAAATATATTGTGCGGAACTTGTGTAATGAAAGAAGAAACCAGAAGATGAAGATGAAGATGAAGAGGAGTACCACAAGTGAGGAAGTTCCATTCCTATAGTTCCTTCTTTTTTCTTTCCTTTGGGTTTTTTCTATCCTGCGGAAGTCAGCATGGGACTTTTGTTGATTCAAACGTGTGTGCTGTTCCACACTGAGTAATGAGCGGTCAAGATCCATAATAAGAAATCGGCAATCGTAAACGTAGGATGTAGGAAGAAGAAAGAGATTGTCAGACTAAAAGCTCTTTACACTCTACTCTCTACTCATGCTTTCAACATGAACATGAACTTGTACATTTTATAAGTTCTATTCTTGTGAATACTGTGCAGTGTGCACACGTACTCAGTGGAATACACAATTAACAATTACACAGTACGCCCAATCAGTACACACTACATGCATACACTTGAACCTTTTAAAGATTGAAGATCCGAGTTGTTCAGTGTTCAGATGCAGATTCAGATTTAAATCTCAGAGGTGCGATTGCCTGTAGGAAAAACGATTAATTCATGGTTCATGACTGTAATTTTTATTTTATTCATTGGAAGAATTGATTAGTGCCCATGTCGAATCAACAGCACTTGTATAACTCATAACCGATCAGCATTATTTGTCTTGGAAGGTAAAGGTGAATAATTGTTGGATATACAATATACATGTATTTAATTGCATTTGTATTATGCATATTACATGTATTTATGTAACAAGTACTAAATGTATGTACATGTTGAGTATGCATAGAAATAACAGAAATTTACCTATTATGTATTAGCTATTAGCTATTAGCTATACTCGCTACTATTATTCATTATTCACTGCTAAATGTGCAAACTGCAAATATTTAATTTGCATGCAATGAGGTTCGACATGCCGACAAGAAAAACAATTGTCTACCTGTTCATTGTAAAGTGTAAAGTGTACATCCATATTATTTTTGGTCTTTTGCTTACATCTTATTTCTGTGGTGAATGATCTTAAGCCCAACTTTAAAAAAATAAATCATTTGTTATATCTGTAGAACAGATGCAAGGATTCTATTGATAAAATAATAAATAATAAATGTCTCTACAGCACTGTACAACTTTGGTTTTGTTCAGCGGATGTAGAATACAGAAAACAGTTATTATTGTTTGGTTAGAAAAAAGACTTTTGATACAAAACCTCTTCAACTGTTACTATTACAAATTTTAGAATTTGCTTCAACTTTTACTAGTACGAAAACTTCGTCACCGAATTTCCTTATATTACAAGCTTTCTGTTTCTATTTTCTATTCTTATTAATTGAGATTGAAACTGGATGTACGTTGTACGTGTACATATATCTGTAAATACGTTTCAATCGAGGTAATTAAGGAATTAATATTCAAATCGTAATCGATTTCACGTGGTGCTCTTGTTAATCAGGACATCAACCTCATGCATACATTTTTATACTAATTGCTTCTTCTCATCTTTCCCTTTTGTTCAACACTTGTAGAGAAATCTTTCGTCTTATATGTCTGGACAAAATTTGCTTAATAATGTTTTAAAGACATTAAGAATGGTTCACCTGTTAGAAACAAGAAGTACCTATGTAACTAACATTGGATTTGAATCCCATAACTCGGTCGTCCGACTAGTCCAACCATCCAGAATGAATATTGCTGTGGCAAAGTATCGAGTAAAGTAACAATAATTTTGTACATTCAATTACTTGACAAGTTCTCACGGTACATACATACTTTGTATTTTGTATACTTGGCAGATAATATGCATAAGAAATATGATGGAGACAGCTTAAGTCAAAATTTGTGTACAAAGTATTTGTTTCATACCAGATACCAGTTACCAGATAGACGATGACTGTTCAATAGCGTGAAAAGAAAGGAAAAAAAGAGGGAGGGAACATAATATGATATGATACGATATGATATTATGATAATATTATGTATGATAATGGCAATTTGTCATATAAAGATATTGGGCTATAATATTATGTTATGTTATGTTTTATGCACTCAAGACTCAAGAGTCAAGTTGTCATGTAGAATTTGTAGTAACGCCCGTATCCTAGAATAAGGCAATGAGGCATTCACATCATTGACTTGTATAAAAACACATAGCCACAGCATACAACATACATCATTCGTTCTGGTTAATGCAAAATATTTACGGAATCTTTCATATTATAATGATGATGTAATAATTGTTATGACTTGAAGATTCAAGATTCAAGATACTTTAACGCTTCATTCTCAGCTTGTTTTTTGTGTTTTTCCCTTTCTGCCTTTGTGCCTTTTTGTATCGAGTGTGGAAGATTTCCTTCTTTGTAAAATATAAAATATACACGGTTATGCTCTTGACTCTTGACTGCAAATGTACAGTATACACTGTACATAAAAGTATCTACAGAAAGAGTTTGGAAAAAAAGTACCGTACGAGAAAGAAAGAAATTTCACTGTAAGCCCTTGAGCTATCAATGTTTTGTATTTCGATTGCAAATCCATAAACTATGGCCAACTATAATATACTAATACACGCATTGCACATTTATGTGTCCATGTATGCAGAAAGTTTCAATTGCTAGTACACTAGATACTAGACACTAGATACTATAATATAGATGATACATGATAAATGATATATATGAATTTTTTATCTTATACCTTGTATGTTGTACGTTTGAGCTGTTTGGGATAAATGGAAATATGCGTAAAGTACATAAAACGTTAGCTTAAGGATTTATTTCAGACATTATACAAAAATACAAAATATATTATGTATTTTTTATCATTGCAAAAGTGTCAATACTTTTCATGCATTAAACTCATATACCGACTACTGAGATGTTTTTATTGCAGGTGTAACAATACTATATAATTTATCTGTGGAAGGAATCTATCCATACACATAGACATACAGATTATAAATGTAGATATTTGTTCTTCCCCTAGAGTTACATCAACATCATAACTATGGCTTTTATAGAATAATATAATATAAAATGCAAAACTTTCTCAAGTTCAAGTCCACGGTAGATATTTCTGTATAGTCTGTACTTATTACTTGTAGTCGTACTTGAGAGTTTTAGTAGCATAATATTTTATGTTATTGTACTATTTCCATCCAGAAGTCAAGTTTGTACAACCATAACTACTGTTACTATTAACACTTCATAAATTCATCTACTCATGTGTCAAAAATTTATTCAACTTCCCTTAACACTATACAGTGTACAGTGTATACTGTACGCTGCAAGCTGTGAGTTCATAATATTTTACCGTATAGCGTATAGCTTATAGTGTATTTTACAGTGTACACTGTACATTGTACGGATTATAGATGCCTGTCCATTTGATTGAGATTGAAGTAGGGGGATTAAATAAATGCTCAAGTGTTGTGAAAAGTGTGAGGATGATGACCTTGTCCAATAAAATGTCTCTTAATTTTTTTGATTTTGTCTTCCTATGACTCTTTGACGCTTTGAAGAATCACTATCAGGCTGAATGTCTGTCCGTCTCCCTGCTTTTCTCTGTCTCTCTGCAGGTTTGGCTGAGTGAATGAGTTAGATTGTGATTGTCTGTCGTGAGGAGCAAGAAATTCATGACAAGGTAGTTAAATGTATTATTCAACGATTCATATAAAGTAAAAATGTACAATAATAATCACTGCAATATGTAATAATAATAATATTAACTATTACATCTATTTGCATGCATACATATACATAATACATAAGTTTGCTTTCGATTGATGAACTTGAGTACAAGAAGCAATGCATTAACAATTAAATACAGTAGGAACTTGAAAATTTTTGTTGATAATTCCGATTCAACTGTGTTTATATACGAGTTGAATTGAATTTGAATTTGAATTCAAATTTGACTGTGGACTCAGCAGGGCTGCTTCATATCATTACGTATTATTGTTGCTCAGAACTTTTTGTTCTTTCTGTCAAGGACATTTTATGTGATATCATAGTCCGTTGTACATTGTACATTGTACATGCACTTCATAATATTAGTATTTAGTATGAAAATATATCATGGATAATAATAACGACATGATCATATCTATTATCGATATTTTATACTCATAACTCATAAGACATCAGAGGATGTAATAAGTCGTGTATGTACTTAATGGTTGAAGTTCAAATTCAAATTCAAATTCTGTGAAAGAAAAGTCCAACGCAAGTCATCATCTTCAACCTGAACCTCTTCATTCTTCATCCCGTAATATTGAGCACGTCTATCTATCTGCATCAAAGTGTGCGTATTTTACAAACCACACGATGATCCTATATCGTCTATGTATTTTGTATACATAAGAAAACATAAATACTTGAAAGATCAAACTTGAGACTCGAAACTCAAGAGGGAGATTATTACGGTTCTGCATCTTATCTTGAGGAAAAAACTAGCGGTTGTTATTTTCATTTAATCGCGTCGACCAGCAAAGTACTAATTAAGCTTTATACACATGAAAGTTTAATATTGTACAAACCGGAAATTTTGAGCTTGATAGCCACACTCAAGTGTCTTATGTATATAATATATTTCTGTATATCTTCCTATCCGTTCTATCTATGAGTGCATGTAACATAAGTACTTAGATCACCAGTATGAAGTATGAAAACATTGTAAACTACATGTAACTTCATCCTTATCAGAATTTATCTATCATCTTTCTAAATTTGCACATATTCCCTTACTCCGCGCTTTATGTCTGTAGGTCAGTCCATGTGATGAAGTCTTTGCAAAATTATATAATAATTAGAAAATGCTATAACATAACATTTTGTAATTTATATGTAAAACTCTATTAACTGTTTACAATTATTACAAAGGAAATAGCAGACTTTCAGACTAGTTTTTTCGTCTGTTTATAACAATTTCATTTACACGTCCTCCGATTTCCGATAACTTTGATCACTTTGATTGATTGAGCTCCTTCAAGTTGTAAATACAAACTAATAATATAGTCATGTTTAATTTCTAATGTCAAATGTCCAATGGATTGTACATAATGTATGAAGTATGAAATATCAAGAACTTACACGTTCAGTTCATTATCCAGATTGTGGCAAATCCACAGTTGAATCCAAGTCAAATACTTTGTATAGGAAGCAACTAGTGTGACAAGTACTTGTCATTCTCATTGTCGTTGTCGTTTTATTGTCACTGTCACTGTCAAGTTGGACGACTTACGACGGTCGGTCGTTAATAATCACGTCATGTGTACAAATGTACAGTGTACAGCTACAGTATATTGTGACATTTTGTAGACAACAAAGTCGACTCGAAAAATTACAACTCCATTCACAACAATACTGATATTCAATACCATCATTCTTGATTCTTCATACTGTGTACTTTCCTTTGCCCTTTAACTGTAACTTCTAACATTTACAATTTACAATCTAGATACAGGTGTAAAACAGATGACTTTGTAAGTGTCACTATAGTAAAGAATTCACATCAATGTAATTTGTGAGTGTCCCTGATACCTGATACCATTAATTATTGGACATTGGACATTATGCAAAATTAAAATTGGTAATTAATGTGAAATTTGTGTACAAAAGTTAGTAGTTATTGGTTATTACTCATTACTGGTAGGTAGCTTGCAGCATCTTTTTATCTTTGGTTAAACTGATATTTCTTGATTTTTAAATATTGATGCTATTGGCTAATGGTTATTGTATATGTCTCGACTCTCTACGTGTGAGTTCCTTTAGCCTTTAACGAGTGAATACATGCAATACGCACTCAATTTAAAATTAATTTAGAGAAAACTAAACTAACTGAAAAACACTTTATTATTCTGTATAATATATTAAAAGTAGATTATGTATACTCTCTATTTTTTCCAAAGCTATCCTTGAACTAATGAATTTTATTATTCATTTCTACCAAGTCCAAGTCCAATGGTAAGAGAAAGAAGTGGTAAATAAATAAATACATTCAAAAAAATAAAATATTATACTAGTATTTATATTATATTACAAATTACAAGTGATCATAAATAAGTAATATTATGGTAAATGGTGAATTAAATTTTTGTCCTGTTCCACATGAAATATTAGTGTATTAGTGAATTTCCTTTGAATTTGAATATCTATATCTATATAATTTAGACTACTTTCTGTTTTCTGTACTCTGGGGATGATACTGAAAATTAACCATGTTGAATTACTTGATTCTTGATGCTTGATGCCAAAGGGAAGAAGAGGAAGAAGCAGATTGGAAAAAACACCATGATAAATTACATTTGCACAAATCTGACTATACATGATATAAATATTACATATATTACGAATCCGTAGACATAGAATATAGAGAGAATGTGTAAATGTGTGGACAAAAAAGTACCCTTACCAGCATCACCAATCACTAGTCACCAATATTTTCCATTTCCATGCTTGAGTAGTTGAAAAAAGCCAAAGAAGCCAAAGCTGTACACTATACACTGTACAGTGAGCATGTACTCTTACAAATTAGGATAATTAAAGTCGTACTAAATCACTGCTTGGTTTATTACCCCATTAAATTGACCATCAGACATACTAAAATACTTAAATAGGCAAGTAATGTAATGTAATGTGGCCTCATGTTCTCTATGTATTATTATTGTCATTATTACGATTATTATTATTATTACCACTATTACTATATGCTTTGGAGAAGATGAAAAACAGAAAAACCTTTCTTCATATCTTCATACACGTTCGGCTTTCAAAATTTCTCTCCATTTTTCTACACTCACATCTCTCTCTCTCTCTATGTCTCTCTTAAAAAAGACCCTGAGACTCTCAATTTTCAATTTCAACCAGGATATCAGCTTGATAAAAAATTGTTTTGCGTTGTGTGTTTTCATTTTTATGTTGTGTTTGTTCTTATTTCTCTCAACTTTTCCATATAATTTGGACTTTTCCTTTCATTTTTTAGCTCCTGTTTAAGTCAACAGCTAATTTTCATCCATTATCCATCATCCGTTCCCCTATTCCTCCATTACTCCATTCATTCGGTTGTAGAGTAGACTTTAGCTAGTTAGCAGTTAAACACAAAACAAAAACATCTCGTAGTCCACATGCAAAGAGAAAGAGGAGAATCTCAGACATGAAAATTCTTTGTAAGTCTCTTCTTGTCCTTGTTCTTGTTTTTGCAAATTTGGAACTTTGAACCATTGTTCTCCACTGCTGTCTACAATATACAGTGTACAGTCTGGGTTCTAGGTCTGTTTGTTTAGTTCTACGATATTTATGTAGAAAACCGTTATTTTCTGTATCTACAGCGAATCAAGCCAAAAGTATACAAAAAACAAGAGACACAAAAGGAGAGACAGTTTACTCTTAACGCAGAAGCAAATTCTGAAACTGAAAAATTCCAAAGGTTCTCAATTCTCAATTTATTTGTGAACAAAAACCAGTCGAAGTCAACAGTCGACCGTCCATAGTCAAAAGAAGAAAACCAGAGACAAGACGAGAGTCAACTGTTTGCAAGTGTTGATTGTCGATGTGGGTCTGTGTTCAGTTTAAACTTTAAAGGATGTCTAGATTCTAGTGACAAAAGAAAGAAAGTACCCGTGGACAATAAAATGTGTTACACTTGTCAATTCATCTTGTTGACAACCAATTTGCTTGAGCTGTCAATCGAAGATGTCACTCGAAACTCGAGACTGTAGACTCTAGACTCGAAAGGACGGCAAGTACGAAGGATGTCGGTGACAAAGACGAAGATGGGAGAAAGGAGTGTAGAAAGGAGTCTTATGTCTAATGTCTAATTGAACGATCGACAAGTGGATAGCTTTGTTTAAAATTGAACAGTGAACATTAAACATGTGAGCAAATGATATGTTAAAATGAGAACAGTAAGTCAGGCTGACATTAGACAGCAGACATTAGAGATTAGACAGTGATTTAGCCAAGGAAATACTCCTTTTATGAGACTACTTACTATTTACTTTGTGCTTTATATATTGAGCTCAGTTTAGTTCATTACTCAAATGTGTGTTTGTGTGTAAAAGTGATTATGCATCGTCTAACGTCTAGCTATAGCGTTTGTCGTTACATATTTATTTATTTATTTACTCGTGGAATCTTTGTTGTCAAAATTTTGTACAACTATCTACAAACTAACAACGGCACGAAAGAGACAGACACAATTCAAGTTTTTTTTTCAATGTGTAGTGTTTAGTGTGTAGTGTGTAGGAATGAGATAGAAAGTGTTGTCTTTAAAACATTCAGACATTGGTGTAGAAATGACTTGGATTTGTTGTTTGTTGGTGTAGTTTTGTTCCAAGTGCACTCGTTTGCATGCATAAAAACAGTTGAATTACCTTTATAAAGGCAATAGGCACGTACTGTCAATAATGGATCGTTTTATCCTTATCGCAATGGTTGGATAAAACACGATTGCCAAATTATAATGGAAATAGAATGAGAAATTGGAGAATTGGATCCCACCATGTTTTGATAACTCTATTTAATATTTGCCGAGAGGCTAGAGTCTAAACTCTAGACTTTAAAATCTAGAGTCATGTCTATCAGTTGAACATCAGACTCATCGATACATTTCAATCTATCAGTTTCGCAGTGTCCAATGTCCAAGCCAAGTTGGCTAATATGTGTACTGTTTAGTGTGTATGTGTACTTTCTTGGCTAGTTGATATTGTAAAAATAATTGAATAAGGAGAATATGAAGAACAATTTTGGTTTGATGTCTGTCCAAACAGTGGGAATTCTCACGACTTTGCTTTGTTTGACAACATGATTGAGTTTCCAACAGAAATCTGGTAGGTAAATTGCTCATTAATTAATTCTTACTGTAAAGTGGGCACTGCACATTGTAAATGATGTTATATGATATGATATGATATGCTTTAAAGGAAAAAGATAAAGTTGTTGTGTACCGATGCCGATACTTCTGTTTTTCGATGTTACAATGTTCCATGTACATTTATTATTTATTATTTACAACATATTTACGCTTGTAACCTACAACTTGCAGTTCGGCATCCGACACACAACTTGGTATGTATAAAATCAAATTAAATTCACCCTTCAAAATTGCATTAATTTAGACAAAAATCAACACGAAAACAAAACAAAATCTTGGATTTTGTACTTGGTGAAAGATGTGCATGTTTCGTGTCCTATGTATTCAATATTTTCAAATGCATGCTTCTTTTCAAGCTATTTTGGTTGAAAATTGAAATAAAAATGCAAACAGTAGACTGGATTGCTGATGCATCGAAAATTCCCAAAGTTAGAATGAGTTTCTGTAGGTCCATTCTATTTTCCAAAGTCTTCACTCTTCAGTCCAAAAATGAAGTCTGCTGAGGGCTGTAATTAAAATGGCCACCCCGTTGATGTTGTGAACAAACCCCGAATTATGTATGGCTTTTGGCTCGGCTAAACGCTAACTTGACCTTTTACGGTCTTTTAAAGAACAAAAGAAGGGAACAACTACTGCTGTAGTTTGTAGTTTAAAATGGATCTGAAAATACGCAGGGTTTTTTAACCATTCTGATGAAAATAATATAGATGTCACGTTACCCAGCCAAAAAGTTGTCTAGAGTCTAGAGTATAGATATTATACACGCGGTGAGTCTTTTATTCCATTTGGATCATGCGGTTACTTTTAATTCAAAAGGAAAGTGAAATGAATTTGTAAAGGAAAATTAGACAGAGGTTTTGTATTTTGTATTATATATTATACGTACAATGTATCTAATAATAATTATAGACGATCGGCTACATGTACGATGTACATTGTACATTGAGTACTGGATCCAAGAACAGCAAGGAGCAAGCTGTGATATTATAAAGATTAAAATATTACGTAAGAGTGATCTGTTACTGGTCGAGTAATAATAAGTCTGTGGGAAAAAATTCTCGAAAAACTTTTTTTCATCTTTCTTACATTATTACTCTCATGGACTTTTGCATTTGAATTTGAAATTTACATACAACATGGATATTATATATGTGAAGAATTAATTATCGCTGACCAAATTTCAGCAAGTGAAATCAAATCTGACAAAGTGTGTGTTACACTTATTACAAAATCCAAAATACAAAATACACGCATTGGGCGAAACGAATGAATTAAATGACCAATATTTTTTTATGATAGCAAAATAAAGGATCAAAAGTGGGAGCAAAAGTACGTATACGTACAAACACGGGATCATGACCAGTTTGCCATTGAATTTTTCAATTTTCCATATCAAAATAGACTCCATCATTTCCAAAAGTACTTTCTACGTGTAATAAAGCTGTACACTGTTCACTGCTTAGGATAAAAATGACTTCTGTTTGATATAGCTGATAGTCTAGACTCTAGACTGTAGACGTTAGACATCTATACAAAGACGAATCATAATATTGAATTCCAAGGTTGTAAGTATAAAGTGTAATGTGATGAATACAGATGATAATTATTCTAGTAAATCTTAAAATCTCAGAACTCAAAAGAGAAAAGAGAGCCACTGTCCCCATGTGGTTTTTCTAAATGAAAAGATACCAGATTCAGATTCAGGCAGAGAGGGGGGTAACAATAACAAGTTTTTTCATGGCAATGACCAACAACAGTAGTCAATACAAGAGAGGTGAAGTAAAATTATTTTTCCTTTTGTTCTCTCTTCCCCAGCTTTAACTTTGCCTTTTGCCGTTTGTCGTACGGACAGGCGGAATAACGAATCAAGTCAAGCCAAGTCAAGTCTCAATCTCACTCTCACTCTCCCACCCTCTCTTTTGTCCTCTTTGAATTCTTGATAAAATTTTGATCAAAGAAAATCCAAAGTGTCAATCGACCATTTAAAATTACCTCCTTCCTTTTTACATGCTCTTGAAATCTTTATTATTGTATTCCATAACATTGCGTAACGAGTTCATTCATTCACTATTTAGTATCTATAGATAGATGTGTGAAGAATTCAGCAATAATCAAGCCCTCTGTCTGTTGACTGTTGACTTGTCTCCCTCAAATTTTCATGTAAACAGTAAACACTGCACTGCTTCCTTCCTTCCATATACGTGTATATTGTGGTCTCCAAACTGCATGTATCACATGTGTTTTGCATTTGGTTTGATACGTTTTACACCTATCGAGTGTAGAGTGTAGAGTGTCGAGGGTGGCGTGGTAGCGGTATCTCCCACAAATTTGCACCTGCATAAAAAGACATTGTTCTCTCAAATTCTCAATACTCAACAAGAATGACATGTTACTTTAGTTTGTAACAATTCTGCTCTTTCTAAAGTCTAAACTCACAACAGTACGCCGTTTTATGTTTATATTATTCATGAAAAGGCAAAAATCGATGCAAAAGATTTTGATTAGTTACAATTTAAAATCAAGGGCACTTTGTTGTGTTATTTTACTCCCTTTATTCCTTTGTATTTGTTGTGATCCAAGTGTAATAGATAATGCATAAGGTTAAACTCAGAGCGCACAATGAATGATTTTTATTGTGTATTTTTCTGACATGGAAGTAGTAAGTAGATGATTACTTGATCAGTGATAGATCAGATCTGTGTTTGAGGACACGTGGACAGATACAGATAGACAAACATTGGGACTGGGAATTTGAGCAGTTCACTACTCTTCTGCAGTATCTGTATTTGAGTTGGGACGCAGTTGGACGCATTCATTTTGGTGAATCGACAGTTTTTTTTCGTGTGAACTTGTCAGTTGTTGTGACTGTTTCTCTGTCCAGTAAGCTAAGTATTGTGTATTGTGTATATTGGTCAAATATCTTTAAGCTGTTTGTTTACGTTGACCGTGTTTTATATCTTCAGACAAGAGACAAGCGTGTGTTGTGTTGTGTGCGAGTGTGGGGTGAAATCATTTCAGTTCTATTCCGATTCCTCTAAATTTCCTCGACACCGAAACATTTAGGTGAAACGGTATGTATTTTAGTGGATTTAACGAGACATGAAGAGCATGAAAATGAAAATTTTATGTCGTGATTAGGATCCCAGATTTCATTTCAAGACAATTATGAATAATGAGTTCAGTGTTGATCAGTGATTAAATTACACACTACACACTCACAAAGTGAATCAAGGAGTACAAATATTACATTATACTATTTTCCACATTGCTTGAAAAACTGTACGCAGGTTTAACAGTGCGTGAAAATTTCGTGTCTCGGATATTATTTGTGCGTTAAATTTCTCTCGTTCTTGAATTCAATGAAGACATTAGCAGGAAACTACGAGTTGTTCGTCCATTCATTGAATTATTCAGTCCTTTTCTTTTCTTCAACTCATCAGTTTTGCAAATATTCAAAAGGATGATGGATTGATGGAGCAAATTTTAATTCGTGTGTGTGTATTCGATAGTAGATATAGTAGATATTAGATTGGCGATCATTCTCATTTTCGATTGATGGGGACGATAGTGATTTCTGTGCCTTTTGTTTCTAAAATTATCAGGAATAAGGAATACTTGAAAAAATTTGTGATAATCACAAAATCGAGACTTGAGATAAATCTGATTGGGAATTTGATAAACCAAATTACAAATTAGCTGTACGAGTGAAAGAGAAAAGTGTTTTTCAAAAATTATTCTGGTTCTAAAATTAATCACAAAAAGGAGATTGTTAAAAGTGTAATGAACATTATATTAAAGATTTTATTCTCTATTTCTGTCCTCCAAAATTTAAAAGTGAAGTTAAACTGTGTGAAGCACAGACAGTTACCTCCCCCAAAAAAGTACAAGTGAAGCAAGAAAAAGCAGAGTCAACGTTTTTTTCTATTTGAATGAGTACAAAAGTGTGGGCCTTATTTTGTATTTTGTATGAGGAGAATTCGTTTTGAACGGTTGTGGACACGGGCAGAAGACTTTACTCTTTAGCTTTGTGCTTGAATGTGACTTCTGGCTTTGGCTTTGGCATTTTTGGTTGTTGTGGATGAGAAGAGGAAGGAAAGAAAGAAAAGTCCAAAAGAGACGGAAAGGGAGAACAATGGACATTTGGAGTTTGGAGTTTGGAATTTGAGTTTCGCTGAAACCATCTCATTTGCTCACTGTCACGCTTCCTTAACTAAAGCGTTTAAAAGCTTAGTGTAATGAAAAGGAGAATGAAGAATGAAGAGTGAAGAATGAAGAATGAGTAAACTTTATTTCTCACAAAAAGCGCATTTAATACCTGTACCTACGTTTTGTGATCTATTACGAAATACAAAAGCCTTGTGACTTGAGATTTGAGATTTGAGACTATGCCTTCCAAGTTGATGCTCTAACTGCGAATGCTTTAGAAACAAGAATGCGAATCTTTTCCAAGCTTGGTTTATCCTGTTGGAAAGGACATTTAACAACTCGAAAGGTAAAAAGGATCAAGATTAAAAATTGAAAGTTTCTTTGTAATAATTTAATATAATAAGTTGCGAGAAGTACCATTTAGAGTTTAGAGTTTAGCAAAGCTACGGTGTTTAGTGTCTGTATAATGTATAGTAAACTTGTGGATTGTGGATTGTGGGTTTTTGAATTGAGAATTTGAGCAAAATATAAACGCTTACTCTAACGATTAGATGAAGAAATATGACAAAAAAGGATTTTTGTATTTTACTTATCCTCATTGTCATTGTCATTGCCGTCATCATCAGCATCATCGGAATCCTGCTATAATATAAGTAATAAAACCCATGTATTATGATGTAGTACAGTATTAAATGTTTAACGCCGGTAAAATGGATTTGACTTAGACTTTTATGTATGAAGGTCACTCTCATTTTTTTATTTATACTGTTTGATGTGTGACTGAGAACTGAGACTGAACTTTTACCTATTGCTCATTTAAACCTGAATCTGGCTGAGACTCAAAACTCAAATTCTCAACTACAAACTATAAGAGAATTTATCATCTATAATCTCCATACTTCATACTCTATACTCTCAATAGTTTTCTGTGGTTCTCAGCAATAACCTGACATGCATGTGCATATCAACAATCTACAATAATGTATAAAGTGGGTATTATAATGCAATTTCATTCTCTATCCGCTTGCTCTCGATTTCCTCTTTTGAGTTTATTTACCCATATTTTAACTGACCATTTACAACCTCAACATTTTAGCTGAGGATGATCCTAGATTTTTTTCCATATTTTGTAGCTTCAATTAACATATGTACAATGGATATTTTACAAGCTGCATAGTCAGCCATTGCAAAGGTCGGCAGAAAAGTAAAGGACATTTTTTCAACAAAAAAAACACCCACAATAAATCTTTTGTGTCACCTTCTTAACTTCTCTCAACTATATTATGGCCTCATTCATTACATTATGCATCCACAATCTACAAAGCAGAGTGCAGAGTACAGTAATCTTCTTTTTATTTTTCTTTATGATTTTTTTCAATTCAGTAATCCTGAAAATTTCAAAGACAGCTGTGAATTTTGCATTAAAAGTGCATGGATTAGTTCGATCTTGGTTCTTGATTGAAGAATAAAGAATGTTGTGAATGGAATTAGATCAGTATTTCCTTGAAATGAAAATTGAAAAGCATTTCATTTTTATTTCTCTTTTGAAGGAATTTTCTGCCAAAATTTTAAAATATAATAAGTAAAAGATTGAGGAGGTACGCCTTTGTTGTGTACGGTGTGAAATACATATTTTGTTTTTGAATATTTCACCTTCGTCACATGTATGCTCGTGTTTACATCACACATGCATGATTTTTCTTTTTTTATGCAAAATGTAAAATGAGAGTGATGCCAAGGCGAGTTAGTGAGATAGAAAGAGTCAAAATCCATGCAAACTTGCATATATATAGATGACAGGTACATACACGAAAAGACACACGTATACCGCATACATTATACATACTACATACTCCATACACCTACCCATTTGTACGGTTATGAGGATTTTGATTGCAAATCAAAAATCAAACCTGCGAATATAATAATATAATTTATGCGCATAAAGTTCCACAGCATATGCCATACAGAATACATGTGAGTTTTCTGCATATCAGCAGCTTTAAATAGGACCCACCAGCCACATAAGTCAAATGCAAAATTTCATTTTTGAGTTTATATTCGGAT
>JAQGBH010002917.1:0-21978 GCA_034698265.1 Sminthurinus aureus
GACGAGGCCTCGTATTTTCTAGTAAACTGAAAACCTTGTTGGTAACGAGGACAACAAAATCAAAGTTACTATCTCTATTTACTACCACATGTCCGTGAATTTCCACCGTTCATTTTTTGTATTTGGTATGACATTGTGTTGCATTTTACTTTTTACCACATGCATCAAATTCCCAAATACCAACAGAAAACATTTGAAATTCAAAAACTTTCCATGAAAAAACATGAAATCTGGTGTATGTTTGTTAGAGCATTAGACATTAGAAGCAGGAAATAGGAAGCTGTTGTCTATGGATTATGGATAATGGGCAGACAAATTTTTTACATTTGCAGGTTGTAGATTGTCGATTTTAGGTTATAGATATTCTGTCATATATTACTCAAATGACATACAAAATACAAAATAATATGCGTTGCACATTAAAAGATATAATGTATACAAAACCACATTTTAGATTTTAGATCAACTTCAAATCTTTTCGGATCGGCTCAAAGCTCGAAGTAAAAATTCTGTGTATATGTATTTGTATAATTTCTGTTCTTGATTCTCGATTCTCGATTCTAGATTCTAGCTATTGTGATGTTAAGGGGTTATTTATTCAGTATTCAGCTTCATTTTGTTTTTACAAGAACTTGAATTTTGAGTGTCACTATTCACTATGCACTCTGGTTGTGTCAAAGGTCAAAGCAGAGAATTTGAATTATACCATCTTTGTCTAGAGTCTAGACTCTAAAACATTTTAAAAAGAATCTAGGATCAAAACTGAAAAGTTCAAAATGTGAAACCGCATAATGATAATATTAAATTGTACTGAATATTGAATATTGATTGGTATTTTGTATTTAATTTTTGACATGTCGTGTGTCGTGTTATTTAACTGACCTCGTTTTCTTTTTCACGTCTGTCTGGCACTGTATCTTTAGGGCTTTGCATTCGTACTTTGTACACAGTACACATACAAACAAATAGATACACGGCTATACAGTGTTTTTCATGTCCAGAATCCAGAACTGACATTACATCATGTGACTGATTGCTGGATGACCTTTGACGGATTCCGAATAACAAATAGAGAGCATAGAAAAATGCATGAAATATTTACTCGTACTTTTATGCTTTTACCTACTGTAGCTACTACATAGGACCTAGGATAAAAACAAGTAGAAACTAGTGGAAAAAAATAGACGAATGCACTGAAAAACTGAAGAGTGCACTTCTCCCTCGTCATCCGATATATGATATATCACAATATCAGAATATGACATTATATGATATAATATTATTATACATATATTATATATTATATACCTACCATTATTATTTATTATTGTGAAATTATGATGACACACATTCACTTAAGTTCAACGCTCAGCACACAGTCGTCATCATATCATATCATAGTTGTCATCGTCATCAGCACCAGAACTAGCACTACATTTAGAATATAGAACATAGAATAGACCATGTAAAATACTTATCATTATGAAACTTTGGTTATCGGGTTTTCATTTTTCCTTGTATGTTGTAGGTACAGAAAAATAAGTAGGTAATATTTAATATCTACTGCAGGTACATAATATTATTGTAGATTTTAGATACTCAAAACTGAATAGTGAATCCTCGTATGCAATACGAATGTGCGTACATGAACAATCCACAGTGTCTAGTGTACAGTGTACATCATCTATCAAATATGATAGATAGAATACGGAGAGGAGAGGACGTTGTACATAAAGACATGAATATCTATCTATCCGATTGTTAAAACTTCCAAACAAACAAACAGTAATGGGAATTTAATTTGTAGATTATTAAGTTTAGTTTGTTTTTGAAGAAAAGCCGTGTATATATAATACTTCTCTCTCTCTCTCTCTCTCTCTCTACGTCATTCCATTCCAGAGTGTAAAATACACAATACACACTAACACACTCACGTATATAAATATGATATATATTGTACATGGTATTTTTTCTCTGTGCTCTGCTCCTCTAAACTATAAACTCTAAACTAACAGTATCACTATCACTATCATTAGCTTTAGGAAGAGACAGGTTCAAAAAGAGAGAGAAGAGCGAGAGAGAGGCACAGAGAGAATCTGCGTTATTCCATTGCTCTTATCTCTATTGTATATTGTACTTTGTACTAGCACAAAAATATTAAATATACATGTTTATTATATTATGTGTAGTAGATATATATCACCTCCACCCTCCATTATTATTGTCATTATCATCCACGTAATTTTTTTGATATGCACAACCTACAACATACAGCGTAGAGCGTAAAACTAATTTAAATTGTAGATGCGGTTCTTTTATTGATTTTTTATTGTATGCATTGAGTATTTATTGAGTATTAAAAATTTAAAAGGATGCTCCTGGATTCTAGATGAATTCTTGTTCTCACTAGCTCTGATCTGGTTTTTTTCAGTGACTGGTGACTGCCTACTGCCTCATCCCTGATTTCTACGTGACAAGACAGGACAAGACACATTCATCGTACACTATTGGAAAATTACTACAATCTACAACTACAGTGTATAATTACAGCTTACAGTTTACCGTCGGCCCCTCTTCCCGCTACACTGATTGATTTTTAAATTCACATTCACAATCACGTTGACATTCAGCCTTCAGTTGAAATTTTAACTTCAAGTTTGACTGACTGATTGTTGTCGTTGCCGTTGTCGTCATCGTCATCATCAGTTTCAGTTAGTCTTAACTGTTGAGCATTGAGCATTTTATAAAAGTGAAAAGTGAATAACAAAAATTGTGTGATTTATGGGAAATGGGACAACCTGAAACCTTAAATACAAAATACAAATATAAAAAATCTGGAATATAACTTTTTCTAGTGTCCGTCAAAACGAACAAGACATAACTAAATTTCATCAAATGGAAGACTCAGCAGGAGGAAAGAGAGAAGTCAGTCATTGAAGGATTATCCTCTCTCTCTCTCTTTCTGTCTGTCTGTATTCTGTGTTTGTGTTTAACGTTATGTGAAAATCAGTGCATTAGTGAAGTGTGTATTTTGATTTGAAAAGAGCAGAACTCTCTAAAATGTGAAATAATAATAATAATAATACTTGTTTAACAATCCCTCTTGCTCCTACATTGTACATGA
The DNA here is from genome assembly GCA_034698265.1 of Sminthurinus aureus. Lineage (NCBI taxonomy): Eukaryota > Metazoa > Arthropoda > Collembola > Symphypleona > Katiannidae > Sminthurinus > Sminthurinus aureus. The sequence continues at coordinate 3,125 of JAQGBH010002917.1, forward strand.
TGAGGAAGTTGACGTTGACAAGATGGAAATCACAGCGGGACAAATTGTCATAATGTGGTTATTGTGTTACTGATATATTTATTTTGACATTGATATTGATATTGGTTAAAGTAAAGTAAAAAGTGTGTGCAAGTTTCAAATTTGATTAAGCACCAAGCACAAATACAAAAACAAACATGAGGACAAAATGGTCAATCGGTGACAGATCATCTTATTCATAAGCGACAATAACAAAGTTGTACACTCTACACTCTACAAGTTTCTACGTACTTATCACTAGTTTGTGTCCAGTCTCCAGTGTCTAGTGTCTAGTGCCAGTGCGAGTGTCAATAATAAAAATAGTGATTTTATTACCGAATTACCAATTCTATTTGCAATGTACAACGTACATCCATTAGCCATTACGCTTATATTCAATAAGTAGAAAGTACTGATGACCTTATTACTTATACGCTTTTCGCTTCCACAAACTACTGCGTAACATTTTGAGTTTGGAGTTTTGAGTATCATCACAACTGGAACTGAATCGGAAACGGAATCCGAATCCGAATCCGAATTTTGCTGAATCATGGGGAACTTGTGCTCCAAGAAACGGAAGAATAGTGATAGCATATCTGGAAAATCCGAGTAAGTAAAGCTTTTGTACATTTTTGTTTCTTCCGGTTTTTGATGCATGTAATCCTATATTTTACAATTAATGCATACAACATCCTTAATACAAAATTGGGACAATTTAGTCCTTTGGAATTTGGAATTCCTTCATCTCGGTTTTTTGTCATGAAAATTAAAAAATACAAAGATTATGCTTAAAAAATAACCCATGATATTTTTCGTAAAATAAATAAATGAATAAATATTTTTAAAAGAACGCCGTCGGGTAGGAAGCGGGACTCATTGGAAGCTGTAGAAAATCATTCGCAGAGTTCCAAGAGACCCAGTCAACAAAATGGGACACAGCTTGGACCCTCTGGAACGGCTGATAGTGCTCCAGAAAGCTCGCTGCAAAAGGACGCACTTCGGAGTCGAATGCTCAAAGAAACAGAACCTTCCAGCGTTTCAGGTGAGAGAGAGAGAACTGCGTTGCTAAGTCACAATTACTAATAATAATAATAATTATGCAGTCCATTAAGCACAATGGTCAAAACTATATAAACAAACTTCGCTAAAAATACCTGTATTAATCTTTTATTATTATTATCGATTATTGTTTTAACTACTATCTACTAGCCATATTACATGTAGATCATACTTAATACTTAACCGAATAGTACCAAAATGACAAATGACGACGAACAAAGAACACGAGCCATGATGAAAGAGGAACAGGCAAAAAAAGGCAGTTTGATTTGACTCGACTTGAATCTTGATTTTAATTTATATTTAGATTTGAATGTGACTAGTTAAGAGAGACAATAATTTGTAGTTTGTGAGCAAAACAGTTGATCAGTTTTCGTGTTATTTCATGTTGTTGTACAATCGCCAAATTGATTGTCTTGTTTTTCATCTAATTTCTATCCATTTATTACGTTCTTTAATCTAAAGTCTAAAGTGAGCTCATCCCCGGAAATACGTGCTCATGTGTGATGTGCGTACTGAGTACTAAACTATACCCTACATTTGTGCATTGTACATACTTGGAGTTTGGAGAATGAGCAATATATAAACATTTAATTGAGGAACGACTGTTGACTGTTGACACTAGAATCTAGACTCTAGACAGTATACAAAAATGTCAATTTAGCCGATCATCTAAAATCTAAACCGTGCGATTGGTCATTGTGTATTATGGAAGACAAGTATTTAATCTTGTAAATGATGTAGATAAATATAATATAATGACCATGTCCTGGTTCTTGGTTCTTGCTCCTTCGTAGGTGATTCAATGTCACTGTCGTCTCCGACTGGTTTGGTTGCTCCCTATGTTTCCTCCTCGTCATCCGCACGAGATCGTGGTGGAGAGCCCAAAGACCCATTTGCACTTTCTCCCGAAATACAAAAACAATCAGACAATGTAAAAAATCTGCTCATGGGAAGAACTCGACTGTAAGTGGATCTTTTATCTTTTACTCCTCATGATTCATCATGTATTTTTCTCAAAAAACTGTGGACTTGGTTTTTTTTCAAATGTTTAATAAATAATGAATCATTAATTTTGAATTTTGATTCATCTCATATCTCATCTCATTAATTATTATTTTATTTACAGAATAAAGCCAATACAAAAATGTCGAAAAATAACCCTTTATATATGCGCATCCTATTCGCAAGGTAATTTACATTATGATTTGTAATTTGAAATGCATGTTTAATATTTAGTCAAAGTCAAATGATGAAATTACCAGTGAAAAATGTGATTTGTGGCTACAAACTAAAAGTCTATGAATTATGAATGATACAGTATAAAATAATAATTTTGATGTCCATTTACTCTTGTCTCGTGTCTTATGTAGATTTCCGACTTGAAAAAGGTCATCTCCACACAGAAGTGTATCCAAATCTTCGTGAGTACTGCTCAAGTCGTGGTTATGAACTCCATATAACAGATTTACACTGGAAAACTGAAATAGAGGAGAAGCAAGATCATGACTTTCCTGAACTGTGCTTAGGAGAACTAAAACGTATGTAAACTTTTTTTATAGACTTGATACTTATTACTCATCACATGTGTTTAATGTTTATTTACCGTGTTTCGGCGTTTCATGTCTCGTGCACAGTAGACACTAGACACTATACACACGCATTTCAAAATTTAAAACCTTGAAGACCACCACATCAACACAGTTTTATGATAATCATAAAACCCGTTCTGTAAACATAATAAATACAAACATGAAGACATTTCAGTTTTTTGATATTTTTTAAAATATAATAAAAAATTATTATCCAATGTTAAATATATGTAAAATGTTCTTTCTGGTCCATGTGGGATTTTACAAAGTATTAAATATTATTCAGTTTTCTAATTTCCAATAGAAAGTAGAATCTAGAATCTAGAATCTAAAATATTCTACTAAAATATACATTATACAAATTTTTTGCTCTACAATAATATACTTTATACATTAAACAACTAGATGATTTTTAGCTTCCAAATTTTAAGACAAGAGATGAAAAGATGATGCTCATAATTTTTGACTGCTTGTTTTTTACTTTGTACGATTCACAGGTCAATTAGAAGTATCATATGTGATCCCGGTTCTGTTTCTAAGTAACTCTCTGGGTCCTACTCTCCTTCCTAAAACAGTGGAGCAACAGGACTTTGAAATGGCAGTCAAGAATGTGGGGGATGCAGACAGTAAATCTCTGTTAGAAAAATGGTACTCTCTCGACTCTCAATGTCAACCTCCCTGTTACAGGCTGGCGTCTGTAGCAACACATATTCCTAAAATAGGGGTAAGAGAACTTTTGAAATTTGAGATTTGAATTTTATACTGGGTTTCTAATTTCTAATTCCTGATTCCTAATACACGTGTGCTTTAAAACTGAAACCCTTGGAAAAAACTTAATCATGTGCCGCTCCAAAATTTAAAGTCGGAAATACTAGTAACTTGTATATATTGTACGCAGAGAGCAATCTAAGAAAAATTGCGTTTTATTTTTATTTCTATTGACAAAAGTCTTCAAAGTCCTCATTTCTCAGGATTCACGTCTGGAGTCTCGAGATTGTCAATTTTCAAAGTAGCCGTTGTAGTCTTATTTGCATTCGTAGTCATAGTGAAATTGATAAGATCTCTTCATTTCTCAGAACGTCATTGAGAATTGAGAATTCAGAGTTGGGAATCTATTGAATGTCAATTTATTGATATTGATATTCCTAGAAAAGCTAAAATATATTAAAATGTGCCATCTCATGTACTATGTTTATTTTTAACTCACAAAAATTCAAGAATTCAGTTTTTTATTATTAATCCTTTGGAAAAATCTTTTAATTTAAAAGAGGAAGCACACGTGTAAAATATAAATATAAATATGAATACAAATATTATATTACTGATATTTAAATTTATAGAAAATTTCCACGACAAGTAAATAAAAGACTAAATAAATAATTCAACCGCGTGTCTTTGATGTATTATGTATTTTGAATCCTTTACCTTGCGTATCATGATTTTACACTAATAAAAAACATGGAAAATAAGGAATTGTAGTGTATAATGTATAATGGGCAATGTGTAATGTAGTAATATTGAAATAATATTTACTGTTACTGTTCACTTTTTGTTGTCATAGTCGGAGAAAGAAGAGGAGAAAGGAGCGGCAATCAAGGAATGGCACGGGATCGTGGAACAAATCATGTTGATCATGCTCCGAATTTTCCCCACCGAACTCCGTGATACATACTTAACGTCTGTTATCGAACAGGTGAGTACGGGTTTCTACTGGCTACTGGCTACTTCTATTTATATATTTTATCTTTTATCTAATGATAGTTATTTCTTAGTGGCTAGAGACTAGAGACTGTAGGCGGAAAAATTCTAGATATTCTCGACATTCTATATCCTAGATGAAAAAAGTAAATGTTTAATTATAGTTTGATCCGTCCATCCATAATCCATAATCCATAATGTACAGATTGTGTAGAAAAGTTATGTTGTCTCGAGTCTTGAGTTGTAATCCTCAGGAAAAAGTATTATGACAGTTTCTTTTATTTTCTCTCCGTCATAAAAAAATTTCTTTTCTTTGTGTGTATATGAAAGAAAGGAATGAATTTATGTATACATATATACACTTTGTGTCAAACCGTAGACGTATCATATATCATATATTATGTACACTGTACACAATTGTGCCTTGTGCCTAGTGACTAGAGACTAGTGACTAGAGAAAAGAAACAGAGAGAGAAGAGAGACAACTGTAGATTGTAGACTGTGGAAAATTTTATTATGACAACTGTCACGGTTTATGGGGAGACAAGGGCAAGGGCACTCATACTCACTGTACATTGTACATTGTAAATCGTACACATGTGTACATATGGCATGTCTTTGATTCTCAATTCTCAAGGATTGAGTTGACGACGTTCAAATGTGTAGTGTGTGTTGTGTATACTTTGAGCATTGTGCATGCACAAGTACAAATATAATTTGTATTTTCTATGCCCTCTTTTTACTCTTTCCCTACTGTGTCTAATCTTGTGTCTAATGTCTACCCTGAAAATAATACATTGTACAATTGTACATTGTAGATTTTCTCATTATGCATTACACAACGCACAATGCAAAACACACAAAATGAAAAATAAAATAGACATTTTATCATGTATCTAAGCAACTGTGAAGAAAACTCAGTTTGGTTGGCAACATGTATCAAGTATTATTATTATTATTATTAGTTGAAATGGACCAAATAAATTATCATAATATGGCAGAAATTAGGTTGTATAAACAATAAACAAAGAATTTGTACAGTGTACAATGTACATATTACATTGTGTAACAATTGAAGATTTTGTCTCTTTCCTCTCTTTCTTTCTTTCTTCTCTGAAGGAACTGGAAGGAAATATATTATAAATTAAATTAAATTTATTGTGTTACACTGTGCACTGTACACATACTGTGTTTTCTATTCTATTGACAAGCAAGTGAGAGAAGGAAAAGAGAAAGCTCCTTATTTTATATTTATATTTTACAACAAGTATACAAGTCAAATGAAAGTAGTATCTAGTATCTACAATCTACATGGTACACATGAAATATGATATGTTGAGGGTTGTGGAGAAGATACGTACTAGTACATTTTGTGCAACTAGAATAAAGAAGCTATAATATTGTTTGTTTATTTATTTATTTGTTCCATACAGGAAATTCACAACTGTATTTTTATGAGTCGCGAAGTGGCAAAGAGAAGTATATGGACTCACCGAGTGTTCACCCACATCCAGGCTCCTCCCGAACCAGACGCAGCTTCAATGGAAGCTGAGAAGAACCGAAGACTAGAAGCCCTGCAAAATGAGCTCAAGGTAAAAACAATGAACACTTTTCAATTTTCAATCTTTACCATTCACCACTAACTCCAAATTCGAAATCTTAAATTTCAAAGCTTAAATTTTTACATTGGATTTTTAGTTCAAATTATTCATCCTCTTCAATATTCAATATCAATACAGTACAAAACAAAACAAACAAAGATGGCTTTGAGATTTTGGCTTTTATATGATTTAATTCCTTGGAAATTCAAAATTGGTTAAAAATCAGGATTTTAGAGAATTTTATCAGTAGTTAAGTAGAAATTAGAAACTACAATAATTACCATTTACAATTATGTACAAAATTTACAAGTTAGGCGTAACACATTTTTTGTCTCAGATAGTTCTTGTTGTTTTGAAAATTTCTCAGTATCGCAACTTTTATGACGGTATAAAATGGAAATGTAAATGTAAATGTTGAAGAAAAAGTAAAAGTAAAAGCACCCGGAGAATAAAGGAAAAGTGATCTTTTGTTCCTCTAAAATGATATGAAAGTGAGGGTGATGATGATGATGACGATGACGAGGAGTATAAAGAAAAAGAGGAGGTGGAGATTGTAAAACTACATACAATATACTATATAGAGCTTGTAGAATATTATGTCTATAGTCTATAGTCTAGAATCTGGAGTCTAGAGTCTAGAGTCTAGGTTCTAGAGGACAATAGGAGGAAGAAAATGAAAAGGAAGGCCATTGAAAAGTTTAGGCTCAAATAACCGGAACTTGTACAAAACTCTTAGTTTTAATTTATAAGTTTGAAATTACGTTTCATTCTCTATATTCTATATTCTAGAATCTAGACTTTACACTCTACACTCTAAAACTGTGGCTCTATAAAGTATAAAGTATAGTGTATAATGTATAATAGATCCGTATTTTTTATAGGCCTATATCCCATATTTTGCATTTAGTACTTTCAATTGTTAGTGAATATACATATAATTAGAGAAAGTGAACCTTTTTGTAGCCTTTTATCACACAGGCAGATTTATATTTAGATTATATTATTATCAATTATGTGCTGATTATACATTCTATACACTCATAAATAAAATAATGTTGTATCCCTAATTTGAAAATGTATAGAATCAATTAAATCAGAACCACATCCTGCGATTGCTGGTCAAATGGCAAGATGGAGGTTTGTCTCGAGTGCACCCGGAGCATATAAAATACTTGGAGGAGCTCAGTAAACACCTAACAAATCAACTTCAATCAATCCTCGCTGAAATAATTGAAGAGGATCAATCCAAAGTAAGTGTTCAACTTTAAATATACTCTATTTTCTCTTTCGTCTAGAATCTAGAATGTAGAAATAGTGACTGTAAAATCGAGTTCGATCCATTCTACTTCCGTTTGTCTATTACCTATTATAAATTTCCTTGTTAACCTAGGACTGGAAAAAATGACAAAAATAGCGTAATAAAATGAAAATATGCAAAGGGACATTGAAAAGCAGAGTATGGATTTGTGTTAAATGTAATTTTGTAACTGTTTATTATTATGAATTATGAATAGGCTGTCTGGAAGTCCAGTTTTGGCGTAGATGGCTCATTGTGTTCAGAATTAATGCAGCAGACCCTGTTTTGCCAACAAGCTGCCAAATGTTCTCCATCCATTGAGAATGTTTTAACTCTAATTAAAAGGTATAGAAAAAATTGTCATAATCTTATCCAATTCAAATTTAATCCAGAATCCAGACTACTCCCACCTGAGTGCTGGTGGCTGGTTGGTTGTTGATCCTTGTTGAAATGAAATTATAGAGAATTTGAGGAATTCAACAGGGATAATTGATGTTAAATAGATAATAAATAAATAGAAAATAGAAAATGGACTTTAATTGTGATTGTTTTGAATTGATTTTTGTTTAGTTATATTGGTAATGCGGAAGTGACTCACCCGTTAGTTCTTCATGGTCCCAAGGGTTGTGGGAAGAGTTGTTTCCTCTCCAGAGTCACGATCCAATGTTCTTCTTGGTTCCCAGATGCTATCATCATCTTTCGGTTTGTTGGACTTACTCCGGAGAGTCGCTCACTCCGCCAAATCCTCCGAACCATCACCTCACAACTTTGCTTTCTCCTCACCGGACGTAATTACTGGATTCCACATGTAAGCAATCCCATTAACTCCTCAACCACTTTCACTCAACACTTTACACTCTATACTTTACACTTTACACCACTCACCACTCATCATTACATAATTCATTTGGACGCTTGACAGTTGAAAGTTGAAATTTGAAAGTGCATCTGTTCACAGCATAGACATTAGACACTAAACAAATGTACAATGTACAGTACAGAATCAAGGAGAATGATAAGTAGATACTAAATACACAGTGCTCGGTACTTGGTGATGCACGGATGCGCGGATGCATACAAGGAACCTCGGGGCATCATTGCATCAAGCTCATATTAGGCCTATATTATACAGTATAATTTATACTTTATCATTTATGATAACACTTAATGGAAAATGGGAAACCCGTACCTAAAAAATATTCGCTTGGAAGGATTTGTGTCAATATTTGTTGTTGATTCAACTAAAATGTGAGTTTTGAGTCCCTAGTTTTTAGCATGCATTACATTGCACATTACATATACACTTGAACTTGTTTCAGTGGCATAACATACAAAATGTACAATGTACAGCATAATAATATATCTAAAATTTAACCTTCCCACATGATAAAATGTAATCCACTTTAGCAAGAATTCTCTGGTACAAACGTGTGACCAGTGACCAGTTTAGTATTTAGTGTCAGAGATTTTACCACTGTAATATTATCTGTACTTGAGGTTTGAGACTTGAGCCTCAAGACTTGAACTTTGATTGCCATTTCCAACAGGTTACCATTTTAGAGTTTTGGCATATTGTGTTTTTTATCTGACGAGTTCTATTGTCAATTGTAGATTTTTGGTTTTTTGTTCTTTCTCTGACTTTTTCATGGTCTCTATTCTTGTTTTCTTTTCCGTTTTACATTTTATATTGTATATTGTATATTTTATATTGGCAGTACAAAGTACAAAGTACATGTGTGTCGGCATTATCCAAAGCTTTTGCTGTTATGTAGATGAAAAGAACAACCATACAGTGTGCAATTTACATTGTGTATTGAGTATTGAGCATTGAGCATTGTACTGGCTTTGCTTTGGTGAAAATCAAGTAAAAATAGAGACAAATGACCGGAAAAATCCGGCCTTGTCCTTGACCATTCTCACGTCTCACAACTCACAATTCTCAATCCTGAATACTGAACACTGATACAGTTGGAGTTGAACCTAGAAACTATAAATTCTATTTTAGTTTAGTGGAAATTTTCTCCTATTTTATGCTATTTTGTACAAGGAGAAAAGCGCAACTGTGTACAGTGTAAAACTAGAATAGAATTACTTTTTAGCTCTATGCACAATCTACACTCTACATACACCATACACGATACGCCATGTACAGAATTGATTTTATCTCTTTCCCGTACAAAATGTAAACCATTGGCAAAATGTAAACCATGGGCAATGTCAACTTTACGAGTTGGAATTTATGCACCGATTACCTTGTGTGAAAAAGACTAGGGAGTTGACATTTGAATAAAAGCTCCATGCTCCATGCTCAACATACAATGCACAATGTATGATGTACAGTGTACATTGTACATGCTGTGTGCTGTAATAATTCGAGGAAAATTTTGTAGCTTTCAGAGGTGAAAGTGAAAGGGAGTGATATTTTGCATGTGCCATTTTTTTATTTCTTGTAGGTACATATCTACAGATACACATTCCACATTGCATTGAATATTGAACGCCTTGTGCCTACATGTAGAATGTACAGTTTAGCTGAGAGTTGGTAGTATGTGTTTATTTTAAGCTCACATTTTGTTATTTTCATTACCTGTTGACCACGTGACATTTAATAGACGAGATTTTATACATAGTACTTATGTCTAGTGTAACATGTATAATATTACATTATATTATGCAATCTATTCTTAAGTAAACCTAACAAAGGACTCAAATTAACTCAAGACTCAAGGTCATTGCATCAAAATCATAGGTCAAAGGTCATCGATCGTAGATTGTAATTTTTTTTGTATTCTTGAACCAATTTTGTTCCTGCACGGAAAAAAGCGTACTTTTGATGCAGGAGGAAAAAGGAAAAGAGAATAGAAGAATCAGGAATCAGGACTCATATATGAGGCGTAATAATACATAGATGAGTTCAACCAGGTTATAAATTTATGTGTCAAGTGTCGAATATCGAATGTCCTGGAGCCGCGAGACTGGAGACTCGAGACTCGAGAAGCTAATAATGAAAGAAAAGTTGCTCTGCATATAGCTATGCGCAATGTATTTATCGGCAAGGCAAGGTGAACTTTATATGCGCTTTTCATAAATTCAACACAAAACGCAATAATATTACCGACATATCCACCATCCACTATCGACACAAGACACAACTCTTTTCCAGTGTAGTAAATGTAAAACTGGGCATGAATTTGAAATATGAATGGGAAGAAACCCACAACTCACCTGTACAGTTTACATACGTCAGCAAGATGCACACAATACACAATATATGTAATGCTCATCATTCATCATACTACTATTTTTATTTTCTATACTGGATACCTGATAAAATTGTTTAAATACAAAATACAGAATACATTCTGTAGCCTAAAGGTCAAAATCTACCTGCACCTTTTACTTTCTACTTAATACTCCATACTTGTGCATTGTGCACGTAATATCTTTTTTAGCCTATAAATGGCTATAGAATCCTTATTTATATTTCATATTTCATATTACACAAACATTATACATTCTACACAATACATAATACATAATGAATAGTGATGCACGTAAATTCTAAAAAAAACTAAGGGTTTTCCGTTTTCTCCACGAGAATGTGTTTTTCATTCATTCACTCACTCACTCATTTACCCCTCATTTACTTGGTACTTGATACAAAAAAGGGAGATTTCAAAGGAACCACTTGTACACACTGTACATTGTAGATTGTAAATTGTAAATTGTACGTGCTCTTTTCCAGTCTTTTGCTGTTCAAACATATTATACTGAAGACGTAATACGTAATGCGTAGGTACTAGGTACATCTACTATGTACACCTACCATTTACATGTATATTATATTATTATGTATTATGCATTTTTTGTATGACGACATGTTGAATGTCAATGTTGGGGAAAGCGGGGGAAAGCACTATTGCTTTCTCCTCGTGTTTTAATGTAAAATACAAAATACATGCATAATATATACATACATAATGTGTGTATGTGTTTATGTGTGTGTTGATGCTGTTATTAATGGTGAAATTGACTTGTGACTGGTGTGTTGTTTTGTGTTTTCTTTTACAGAATGTTCAGAGTTATCAGCGCGAGTTGTACAAATTGCTTTCTTCCACGTCACCGCCTCCACTTGTACTCATTTTTTTGGATGGTTTAGATGAGGTAAGATAAAACTATGAAGATAAAAAAAATACACGTGTGTAGTGTGTACTGTGTAGTCTGTAGTCTGTACACTGTACAGTGTACACACATATTATTATTATTTTATTCTTTTCGTGCCCCCATCCTTTCCTTTGTAATTTCAACTCAATTATAATGACAGTAGACAGTATAAAGTAGACAGCAGTGCAATGGGCGCATTTAGTAAAACAAAGGATGGAAAATGAAAAAGAAAACAGTTGACTTTCTATTCTATTCCAATTTATTTCAGTAATATGAGGATGAAAACTGTTTGATTTTTGATTATACTCCCTTTTGTATCTGTCTCCTTTCCAACTTTGTCTTTGGTAAATGCTCCATTGTTCCTGGAAGACTGTTGACTGTAGACTGTAGACTGACTTCAAGGCCATCATCTGGAGACAGGAGATTACTTTTTGTTTTTATGTACAAAGTATAAAGTCTCACCTTAAATTTCATGTCTCAGTGGAGTTGAAACTCGAAAGTCGAGAGTCTAGAGTCGAGATGCAAAATTTGAGAAACCAAGGAGAATTTTGTTGTTGGTTGATTGGATTTTTATTTTTATTTTCAATTTCTTACTTTTAAAATGAAAAATCTCGATACTGGATTCTAGATTCTAGATGCTAGATTCTCGTCCTCAATGTAAAATGTAAAGGTTAATGTTAAAGATGGTAAAAGTTACTTTTACAGGTATGTTCAAACCTGGGGTTTAAAATAGACCGCAAATAATTTTGCAAGTAACATCTACTACAATTAATTCTATTTATAGCCTCACATGTCTCATGAAAGTTGAGCGTATTGAAAGGATAGTGTGAAATTTCATGTCATTTTCCCCACGGTCCTTTTCCATTCAAAATCAAGAGCCTACAAAATGTATGGTGAAATGTATATTTTTTGTGTTTGTTATTTCCCTATTTGGTTTATTTCTCCTTTCAACTGTTTGATTTGATGTTTGATTTGTCAATTTAACCACCTATTTGACCTTGTACTATTTTACCTATTATATAAAACACAAAAGATGCCGAAACTTGAAGCTTGAAACTTGGTGAAATTCATCCAGCTGAAATATTTTTAGCCTATTCTCATTGTATTTTCAGACCTGTCTCCAGTTTCTTGTGTACTTTGTCTTATTTTTAACTTTCAACATTTATCCAATTCAATTCATTCTTTTGTAATTTGTACTTTATACAGCACGGTTTTTTGTTTTGTGTACATTGTGAATTGAAATTTGAGACTTGAGACGATAGATTGTACAACATGAAACATACAACAAAGGTCTAAAGTCAAAAATGTACAAGTTTGTAAATTACTAGATAATTTTTAGTGCTGGTTAGATTTCAAATTAGACAAAGAAGCCCAAGGCATTGATATTCCTATTGGTATTTGTTGGGGTAACTAATACTTAATAGTCAGGTCCACTCCTCAGTCCTCGGTGAAAAGATGATAATATGCATTTGTTTGATTAATAATGGTGGTAATTTGATTGCAGCTTAATCCTTTCGAAGCCTCTTCCCTGAGTTGGTTGTCAAAGGCTTTGCCTTCCAGATTGCGACTCATCATATCCTGTGCTGATGATTCACCTGTCTTTCACTCTATCAAGGCCAACATCACCCAAGAGTCCGCTTTCATCCAAACTACATCCAAAGAAAAGGTGAGTGAGTAGCTAAGAGTGTAGTTAATAGGTATTTTAGTGTCAAGCCCAAGTGATAGTTGAATACTAATTAATAATAAGTAACTAGTGAATGGAAAACAACTGATTAATAAGTAAAAATATTATTATTATTATTATTATTAAAATTATAGACCTTGAAAATCTTAGTGCGATTTTAATCATAATGCAATTTTTATTTACATGGAATTGTAAAATTTCGCAAATTAATTAATTATATTTATTTATTTATTATCATGTATTTTCTAGATGACACCTTTGAGTCAGCAAGCAGCCGAGAGTTTGTTGACAGCATCTATTTTACAATATAATCATAGTGTGGACCCGGAAGTACAAAGGAAACTGTCCGAAGAATTGAAACACTGTACCCTTCCTCTCTTCATCAAAGTATGTGCAATGTGTGCTTTCTATTTTTACTAATGCATTTTTAGAATTGCGATGCTTAGCACTATTATTATTTATTATCATTGAAAATTTCCTCACAGTTTCAACCTATACTACCAATTCTAAAAGAGTAATGACATGTTTTTGTTTCTTGTATGTTTATTTGGGAAATTAGAAATTAGAATATGCGTAGTGAACAGGAAAGTGCGATATTTTTAGAATAATTGTTATTCCGGTTGAGATGTTTGTTTTTTATTCTAATTCATATTATTATCATTTATTTCTCATTTATTTGGGTATGTTAGTTCATACCTGCATTAAGATCTTATCTTCTGGTGTCTTCCATACTTTTTCCTTTACACTTCATATTATGTTACATTGAGTATATATGAATGGGACTGTCAGGGAAGTGAACCGTGTTTTAGATGATGAATAAATGGACATTGGACATGGTTGAATAGAGACTAGAGACAAGTCAAGTGTAGTAAATGTGGATTGAATTAGTGAAAAGGGCAGGATAAGTAGTTATTTATCCGTTGTTTATGATTCATCTATGCATGAATTTGTGTGTGTGTGTGTGGATGTGTTGGTTGTTCTACTGTCTGTTTATTTATTTGTTTCTTATGTTTTCTCTTCCTGTTCAAGGTCCTAGCATGGCAAGCATCGGTGGTGGCTGTGGATTCACAGGGTGCAATCGACGTGTCTGGGATAAAGGACCTCAACTCTGCAATCAATGGTCTCTTTGACTACCTGGAGAAAACCCTGGGGAAAGAAAAGGTGACTTTTACATCTTTATATATTATTATTATTATTATTCCATCTACCTCTAAATATAAATAGCTTTGAGTATGGAGTATGGAGTTTCGAGTACGGAGTTTGGAGAGCGGAGAAAAAGGAAACCGGAGGAGGGATAAAGACAGATCTGTCTTGTTCCGGTCTTTATTTACTATGTACTATACACTATGTACGCTATTCTCTGCTATAAACTTTAAACTTTTACTCCAAAAACAGACTATAAAGTAAAAACTATAAACTATGAACATTTTACATAGTTCATTCTCTAATAGAGACTCTACATTCTATACATTATGCATCCTACACACAAAATACAGTCGAGTAGACATTAGACAGTAGACTGTAGAAAAACTGTAGTAGTGTAGTTTATAATGTATCATGTATAATAATGTCAAAGGTGCTTCACTGAACTGTGAGTAGTGGGCGATGACTGTTTTTATTCTATCTATGGAATGGATAATGGATATATTCTATAATCTACAATATACAATACATTCGACACAGTATTTTATCCACGTTCTACAATATATAATATAGAATACCAATATAGGCAACTGCTATTTTTTTGTCATATCCCTATTTATGTTCAATTAATTAGAGTGAGAGTGGAGTGAATAGTGAATAGTGAAGTGGGAAACAGAAGCTGTAGAGTGTAGATTGTAGATTATCCTGGAGCCTGGAGCATAATGTATAATACATAGAAATAGAAATATACAACTTTGAGAGTTATGTACATATCTAATTTATGTGTCTAAAATGTACACCATCCACCATACGCCATTCACGATACACCTTGCAGCATCTGTAGCAGTGATGTCTGTGCATTGTACAACGTACATGGGTAGAAAACAGTGTTGGAAAGGATCCATACTCCATACAGAAAACATACGGTTTGCCATTTACCAGGAGCCAGGAGCAACCAGCTTACCTGTCCTGGTTTTACTCTTTTCTCTTACTCTAACAATAATACTGGGAAAGAGAAAAGCAAGTCTCTCTCTCTCTTTCTCGCTCTCTCCATTACCCTCGATTGACTCTGTATTGACAGTACATTGGCGGTGGCATTGGAAAAGGTCAAAGGTGATCATTGGCGTACATTGTAGATTGTACATGTTTGTAGAGTGTACAAGATACACAACGACTAAACTAACTTGTAAGCAGTACCAGATACCAGACAACATAATAATACTTATCATCATGTACATAATATTTCATATATTTTATACACGTTATGCTATTTATTTATACGAATCCTTTGATTCTATTATAAAATACTGTATTAAATTTCTCCAAATCCTATCAACTAATTCAATAGTTGATCATGTGTTTAGTGGTGTGTAGATAGAAGATAAAAGATGACCTAAATACTAAATACTAAATACACAGACAGCCCTGCTTGCTAACAACTTACAAAATATTCACATGTATTCTTGATTCCTGAGTATTGAGTATTGAGTATTGAAGATTTTATCAGTGAGTTCAAGGCTCGAGGCCAGGTTAAAACTGTAAAATTATATTTAATATCTAGTACATACTTTTCTCTCTCGAGAATTTTTTCATTCAAAATTCAAATATTTTTGTTCGCACCTTTGAGCTTTTGCATTTCATAACTTGTTCTGGTTCTGAGTTCTGAGATAACATTTAGTTTTTAGTTTCAAAATTCAAAGTAGATATGGCAGTTTTCCTTTTCACTTCAATTTACAATTTACATGTTAGCCATTATCCATCGCCATTACCCGCGCTGAATATGAACGATGAACAGGATAGATTGAGAGTTGAGCTAGGAAAAGGCGTAATCTGAAATCTGGAGAGAGTCACAGTAGTGAATGGTGAAAACAGTTCTCAAAGCGTACAGACAGATACCACACCAGACACCAGACCAAACCAAATCAGGCGTGAAATAATTTTGATGTAGGGGTATAGTTTTGTAGCCATTTCATTAAGCATCAAGCACGTTATCTTAACAGAGGTCATTTGCTAGCTATTTGTTATTCGTATAAAGTGTAATGATATGGATATCCGCTGAACCATACTCAGAATTAATGAGTGTAATCTACAATCTACAATCTACAGCTTAGAGTTTAGAATTTAGAGTTTATAGGATTATGGATTATGGTGACAGTATCGACTTGCAACTGTAAACTGTAGACACTTATTTTTATCCTCCACAGATTATGTATATTATATATTATATTATTATCGGATTATGCATTATGTAGCTGCAGTGGAGAAAGTAAAGAGTAAAGAGGGAAGAGTGAAAATCCTTTTATGAATGAAAATTTCAGCTCACAAGATTTTTATTTCTGGAATCTAGAATCTAGAATCTGGAGACTACGTATAAAATTCAAGAAAAGCAATGTTATCATTACAAGTTTTTCCCAGAATTTATTCTGTGCTGCATAGAGCATAGAGAAAAAACACAATGGATAAAATACATGTACATTCTACACAAAATAATTGAAAGGTGAAAGTAGAAAGCGTACTGCATGGAATGTAAAAAGAAGAGAAAGAGAGAGACAAGAAACATCCAGGGACAATCTCATATGAAAATAGAAACTTATAGGTATTTTCATTTGGCACTTGTGTTGATTGATGATTACCCGATTACTGGTTACTGATTGATGATTAATGATGAGGTGACACGGAGGATTTTGGATTTGGATTGTACTTGATGAATTTGATGAAAACTATAATTTTTTCCATGTCATTCAATATTCAATTGATAACAGGTGGAGAAATGTCTGGAACTCATGTGCGCATCTCGCTATGGCCTTTGTGACTCGGAGCTTTTGGATCTTCTTGCCAACTCGCCAACTTTTAATACAAGTGTGACTTTCCGTAAGTTTCTAAAATTTCCTACATATTTTATGTTTAATATTCACATTCTTTTGCCCTGTTCAAATGTGTACAGTGTACAGTGCACAGTACAGTCAAAATTTGCAATATTTTCCCTCTTTCCCTGTTCAAATGTACTGAGTATTGAGTATTGAGCATTGAGCATTGAGCATTGACTTATCTCCATTCTCCTTTCTCCTATCTTGTGTCATAAAATGAGGATTTTTATTCTTTATTCTATCGTTCATTCATTCCTCCTTTCTCCTAAAACTTTTATGGGAGCAGAGCACGCAAATTCAGAATTTAATGGCAAGAACATCTACTGTCTACTATCTACAATCTCCAATCCACAAGCATTGAGAGTTGAGAGTTGAGCGTTGAAAAATTGGAGTGGAGTGGTGAGTTGTGAGTGGTGAGTCGTTACAAATCTCATAGAATCAAGGAATTGCTCAAGAGGAAAAGCTCTACATTTTTAGGATTTAGGAGCTTGAGATTTGAGACTTGAGATAGACTCAACTCAACTCAAATCCATTCAATTCAATGTCAATTTGAACGAGTGCATTCAGTTCATTTTATACACTCAACTGCATAAAAATGAGAATAGCAGTGAATTGAGCATTGAATAATGAGCAGCAATATTAAATTCCTCAAGTGTTTACAATTTACAATTTAGCATGTAGAAAGTAGAATGTAGAATGATTCAAATTTCAAATATACATTGTAAAAAACAATAAGAAATAAAATGGACTATTAAAATAAGTTTAGTCAAAATAGGTTTCAATTACAGAGTATATTTGAAATTAAATTATTTGTTTGCACTTGAAAAAGTAAAATTGACAATTGCCAATTGTCAATCAGCATTTCCATTTCCCATTCCTGTGAAATACAAAATACAGGACAATATTTCCCATTTTTAGTACCTTTTTAATTCTGCTCTATCTGTATTTTCATTAACTTTATGCGACTGCTATTTTCATTCCATTTTCTTTTGTTCCCTTTCATTCATTTTATTGGAAACTTGCAAGATTTACGTAAACGTCTTGCAAGTTTCTTCATCCCATTTCAATTTCCAGTCAAGAAGTGTAGAGTGTAGAGTGTAGACTGTAGACTAATTTTAAATATTATACTTGTTGCAAAATTTCAAAAACGAGACACAATTGTGAATTGTGATAGAGAGAATAGAGTATAGAGAATGGAGAATAGAGTGCAGACTCAAGTACATAGTCAATAATCAAGTGCCGGGTAGAAGATACAAGATAATAAAGAAAGTGCCTAGCTACGTTTTGTATTCATTCATGCAGTCCTTTGCATTGGCATTGGCATTGGTAGAAAGTAGAAAGTACAGAGGTCGTTCAGTTACTATTTTTACACTTGTTTTAATTTATTGTGTTTTCTGTATTTGATGTCTGGAGAATATCTTTGTATGTTTGAAAATCTCAGACAATTTACACACCAACTGCATAAAGCATCAACTCTTTACGCCCCGTTTTCTCAGAATTACAAGGGTTTGAAAAAAACATGTCCGAAAATACTTTTCCAAAACTTTCCTTTGTCTGATCGGTCATTAAAACAGAACTTCAGGACAAATTGTTGCATGACTTGAAAACAGTCAGCTTTCCTCTTATAATTTCTGTTCATTTCACCTTTCTAGCCAATATACTGTGTCCGTTATAAATTCCGAAACAACTCAATGTCAACTTGGTACAAAATGATGACTTTCTACAAGTCGC
>JAQGBH010002918.1:0-21977 GCA_034698265.1 Sminthurinus aureus
AAATATAATAAATATTTTAATATTTACTGGCTATAGTACAAAATAAATATAATATACTCCGATTGCATGAGGTTAAATAATTCAATTTCACAATCAGTCGTCCACTACTGCCTCCTTCAATTAGAGTACAATGCATCGTGATTTCAACGTCGTACTACAGGATTTCATTGGGTGGTAGATACGTTCTAAACTCTAGAATCTAGAATCTAGAATCTAGAACAGAGTTTATTCAACAAGCTCTAACTCAACTCCAACTCAAGTCAAATCAAGTCAAGTCAAATAAACTTGACTTTGATTTCAATTTAATTTCAATTCAGTTAAGATTTAATGTGAACAATCAGCAGCGTTTCTATCTTCCTATCTCTTATCTTTCTATCTTTAAATTAAGAGGAGTGCATTCTAAATGAAAAACAAAGGAGAATAGAAAAGTAGTAAATCCATTGAGACAAATCTAGAAATCTAGAAGCCAGAAGGAAGAGGGAAGAGGGCAGAAGGCAAAAGCTGCACTACGGCCATTGTAAAGGCATCTTAGAACAATAAATGCCAGCCTTTATATTTTTTCTCCTTACCAGTTAAAAGACAACTGATTGTGAGTGAACTTACATTGTTTCTAGATTCTAGACTCCAGACTCTAGAATAGAGCATTTTAAATCTATAGATTGTAGACTGTGGATTGTAGATAGTTGAGAATAAAGTAGAGGTAAATCGATAGTAATATGGATCTACAATCTAGAGTCTACAATCTACAAGATCATGCTATTTTAACATGTCTCTTGTCATCATCCCATTTTATTTCATCTTTAAGCTATGAACTTGGAAATAAAATGGAATCGAAATCCGGATTCCAATCCGAGTCTAAATCTCATGTTGGATTTTTTTCCTGGATCGTTAATGTTGAATCTTCTTCCTTTTTCCCGTCCTCTGTGCTACCTGTTAAAATGAGAGAACGGGGAGATAAACCTCTCACTTTATTTTAGTTGATGTCCAAGTCCAGGTCCAACTCTAAATCCAACTTCAGTCCAAGTCCAAATCCAAGTCCAAAGTTCCAATGTTCCAATGTCCATGTCACTTGGTAGGATGAAGATACAAAGAGGATGAGAACAAGATACGTGAAATGGAATCGTTCTTCCTATAGCCAGGAAATTGTATGAGGTAGGTGGTAGGAGGCACATGCTGTATGTATGCACACCAAAAGATACATACATCGAGTATTTGAGTATTCGAGTATCGAGTGTTAACCAGAAAGGATGGATGAGGAAATGTGAAAGGAATGGAAGAAACCAGTAACATAAGAAAAGGAAGAAGAGGAAGAAGAAGTAGAGCCAAAACTGAGTTTAAGTTTCAGTATACAGACAGAACAAGTGAGATTATCCAACCTGGCTCTGGCATTGGCTTTAAGATTCCTTATTCCGTACAGTGTAGAATGTAGAATGTAGAATGGGAAATCGATGTGATCAATAAGACATGTCGAGCAGTTTTTTTATACTGTTCCAGTAGCTTGTAATGTAATGTAATAGTGAATGGTGGATGGTGATGCACTTTCTCTCTGTTACATTACAATAATATAATACTCTATACATATTATTCCAGTTTAGTTTCCTCGCCTTTCCATTCCGACTCTCCGCCTCTGTCTGTGTCTCTGACCATTTCTATGTGATGTGTGTGTAGTGTGTAGTGAAACTGGATCTTGCTCTCCCGTACATTAGTCTTTAGTTTTTTTAGAGTTTGAAAGTCTAGGATTTCTACACAATTCCTACATCCTACACACGCACAAAAGACAAGACAGGGAAAGAAAAGAAAAGTGGAAGTGTCAGTAGCTGTAGAGTCCTTAAGGGAATTCCAGAGGGAATTCTACTGAGAATCCGTGAGACTTTCACAGCCAGGTACAGGAAATATCAGAATACTAGAATCCAGAATATAGGATAGGAATGTATAAGCTAATGTGTAATGTGAGATATCCCCGTTTCTACTGCATATACATACATGTATGTAGGACATATATATATGAAATTGAGCAGTTGAAGTACCTTCAACCTTCAACCTACAGTGTACAGTAGGAAGTTCTCCTTCATTCCAATTTTACAATTTAACGTCAGTCCGTCCCATTGCCAAAGTCAACAAGCTGCAAGTCTCGTTTTCACTTTTGGAACAAGTCAAGTCTCAAGTCCGTCTTTTTCCTTTTTCTCTTTATCCATTTCTGCTTCCAACATTCACATCTTTTTCAGCGTCCCCATTACCGTCATCGTCATTGTCATTGTTATCAGAATTTCACGAGTTTTGGCCAACCTCGAGCACAAAGACATAGACAGAACAGACACCGATATAGAGAAAGTACGTATTGGTGTTTGTATTTGTATTTGTGTATGTTGGTGCAATATTCATTGGTATTGGCATTGACATTGACATTCGTATCAGCATCAGCATTTCTAAACTCGTGCAGCTTTATTATTTTCATATATATACAACATAAACGGTGTACGCACTTGGGTACGTACATTTTTCGTGAGAATTGAAAACGGAGAGCGTAAACTGGTGAGAAGAAAAAGTGAAATTTTTGGGCATGGCTCGTCAACCTGAATAAATGACATTATGACGGATTACCATCGTGGAAAAAGTCGTAGGTACTCCATAATGCTTAATGTTTGATATTTGATGGATATGAGGAAATGTCATATGGTGAGATTCGAAAGTCTGGAGTCTGGAGTCGAGAATGGATAATGGATGGATTCCAGAAAATATGCTTATTGTGTAAAAAAAAGTAGAAATGGAAAGCAAACATTTCGTAAGCGAGAGAAAAAAAGAAATAGAGAGTAAATATAAATGTGAGGATGACTGATATGCCTTCACAGTTCACAGGTGCGGTTGGTCGGTGAGTACTAGAAGAAGCAGTACAAACAGTATGGATCAAAGCCTTTGCTAACACGCATCGCACCCGAAGAATGATGGAAAGTAAATAAATGATCTGATAATGTACCTTGTAGATGTTAGATTGTACCGTAGATTCTGGACTTATTATGTTGTTTTCTGCCTATTTTCTGTCTATTTGTCTGTCTATTACTCGCTTTTTTATATCGGTGATTGATATTTGTGTTTGGCACGTGTAAGCTTCAACTTAGGTTTTTTCCCTGTGATTTTCTATTGTATATTGTATAATGTATAGTGTATAATGTACATAATATAACTAGTGTGCAGTAAATATGATACGATATGATGCGAAATAATATAATATAGTACTAGAAAATACACAAGATTCTTACCATTTTGCCGTGGGTGTTCACTGGTGTACCGGAGAGCAGGTAGTTGTAGTTGTAGTTCTAGTTTTAGTCACTTCCGCCACTCGTCCGGCTTGGTTGGGGGTTTTCTCGTTTTCGTTCTTTTCTCGTTCTATTCTCTTGATAAAGGTATTAGCTTCAACTATTTTCTCTGCTATTTAGTTTCGTTTCTATTCTGAATATGAGTAGAGCTAAGCCGCTTTGGTCTTTGGTCCGAGTTCACGTTTGTGGGAAATGAGTACATTTTATTTTGCACTCTATACTGTAAATAATATTAGAATGAGTCACACCATTTTCTATTTTCAGCTTGTGGACACGACACAAAGGAGAGTTTTTACCATATTTTTTATTCCGTTTTGATATTTGAGATTTGGCTTTTATCTAGATTTGTTTAGACATTTTTTGGTTTTCAAATTGTAGGTTTTGAAACTCTTGTTCCTGAAACACGTAAAAATGTTTTTCACTCGGCCCCTCTAGTTTTGTTTCAGAGTCTGTAGTTCTTTAGTTTTTCCTGTTTCACTCGGTAACTCTGAACTTGTGATTTCTAACGGTACTTATCACACTTTTATAAACTTTTTCTCCTTTTCCATCACGACATTCTTATCAGGAGATCACAGATAACAAAATAAAGAAATAAATAAGCGATCGATTTGATGTGAAGTGAGGATAAATAAAGTTATATAAGCTTTAGGTACTTTCCTACGTTTCCGATTTCCATGGGTGAGTAGGTGAAAATGTTCTGCACCGAGTACCGAGTGCCGAGTGTCAAATTTTGAACGTAGAGGCTTCTTATTTTTTTCACTGTAGTTCTTCACATTTTCTCCATTGGCTGCTTCTGCAATTAAATACGAATAAGTTTATTTATTATTTTGCATTCATGAACATTGAATATTGAATATCCTCCGTTTTTTGATGCGTAGAAGGAAAAGAATTCTCATAGGGAAATTTCAACAATTGTCAATATTTCGTTTTCCTTTTTTTTTGGTTTTTCTTTAGAAAGAATTCAACCTTGATTATTGATTTCACTCGAAATTGCCTTTCAGAGGGAATATTATTTTGCAATTGTACACTACATTTGTTTACTTTTACTATAAAACTGAATTGAATTGGATTGGATTTGAATCGCAATTTGTTTCTTATGAGCAATAACAAGAGGATAAAATTTCTTGATGGGAAATTGGAATTGGAACTGAGACGAAGCAATTTCAATGTCAATTGTCAATTGACAGTCAAATTCAGTTGTTTTTGTCCACAATCCAAGTAAACTTTAATAGGAAACTCAAAGAAAAATATCGGGTAGAGTTTATGTAAATGTTGATTTACGTGTTTACTGTCCACACTTTACACGATATGCAACATTCGGTATACGACATTCGAGTAAACATAAGGAAACAAAATGAAGGACTTTGTGTCATCTTGTTCTTTCCACTTCCGTGTAAATTGTCAATTGCCAATTGTCAATATTTTCCCTTTCTTGTTATTCTTTGTGTACAATGTAAAACATATTATTTTCTCTGTAATGCCATCGAATATTGACAGAGCAAAAAAGATGAAAATAAGATACGATTAACGATTAGATTGGGGATGACAGATGCGAAGATGAGAAAAGAAAATGGAAAAGAAAAATAGGAATTGGTTTACACAATGCACAATGTACAGTACAGTAAGCATAACATGTGTGCACAAGAGCAGCGACAAATATTATACATGACATATTTAATATTTATTGTCCTATAATATATAATATATAAAATTACAGAGCATACACTTTGTCTTTTGCCTATATATTTATCTAGATTCTAGATATATCTATGCAGATAGTAGTATTTCTTTGTATGTTAGTGGAACTCATCGTAGCTGTATCATTGTACCATGTATGCTTGAATGTTGAATGTGGCTCATTGCCTTGTTTTTTTGCAGTGGATGATTCTGGGAATGACCGAGTGATTCCCTAGAGATCCCTTGTCCAACTTGATACGGTTCTGCGGGGAATCATTCACATAATAAATTTGGACATGTTCTTATTTCTATGTTATCTATCTTATTGACTTGTTTTTTATTCCACAGTTCTACAGTCCAAATGCATTTGGTATTTGGTCCTTGTGACTGCACTGGCATTGACCGATGCGACGGACAGTAGACAGTAGACAGTGAACACTGCAAATACATATATGAGCATGATGTGGACCACGAACCACCAACCACAAACTACGGACCATGGTCAATCTTATCCTTCATCCGAGTACATCAACTCCTTTACTTTTTTATACGTTTCTTCCAATTCTTTCTGTAATTCTGTCCTACATTGTACTGCTGATGTTCTTGGCTTTTACTTCCATTTCATGAGTTGACTCGGTTAGATTGACTGGGTTAGTTTTACGCTTTTTTGCGACTCTCTCCACTTCAATATTCGGGTTTATAGTTTAGAAAGCATTGAGTATTGGACATTGAACATTGAGCATTGTTTACTGAGCAGTGATCGAAAATCGCGAATAGCAAATCATTGTAATCCTCAAGAGAACGGGAGGATTCGAACGCAATTTCTTGAATTTACACAGTTTTAAAAGTTTATTGTCATCAGCCGTCAGCAGCATTTGTGTGGAATGGTTTTGAAGTGTTTAATGCTCTATGTTGATGTTGTATCCATCATAAAGCGAGTATCAAAGTTGATCTAAATGTGTTTATGATACAGTTAATCATAAATATTGCCCGCATATCGAGTATCGAGTATCGAGAATTGAGTATCGAATATCGAGTTGCTTGTTCGGCTCTGGACACACAAGACATGAATCCGAGAAATGGTCAACATTCTTTGAAATGGATCAATATTATAAGTACAAGTGTGTGATACAATATACAATATTGGGAGATACGAAGCGGATGATGCCGCCACATCATTTATTTTTCTGTAGTATCACGATTCCGGATTCTAGATTCTAGATTCTGGATTCCAGGACAAAACAAATATGGGAAAAGCGAGGACATGAAAAGAATTGAGCAGAAACAGGAAGATTTGCTACAGCCGTTTGTATTCTGTGTTTTCTATTTTGTATACAAAAACTTTACATTTTCTATTCAACAGAGGACATGGAGATGTACATGTACAATGTACAACGTACAGTGGTCATAGGAAATGAAAGATGTGTACTCTGCTCTTGAACTGTGGCTTTTTAGTATGTGTTTCACATTCACCGTGGCTTTTTCATTGCGGACACGCACAGTACACCGAACACAGCAGTATGTAAAATACGTATGTGCATCACGTATTTAGCAATTTATATTTTTTTTACAAAACCCGACATTTCCACATCAGACCGGAAAAGACCAAAAGGATCAGGTCAGATCTCTCAGGAAACTAAATGGTGCAAGGTACTTGTAACTTTTGAAGAGCACATTGTATTTAGTATTTACAATATACAATAGACAGAGACTTTTTGAGTTTAAACTCTTTTAGATTTCACATTCAACATGCACACATCAAACTTATTTTGTACATTGTACGCTCTGCTTTCTTGTGGTATAGATTCATCCAGACTGGACAAATCTCACATGTGGAGGGAAAGTAGGACGAAGAAATCGGAAATTCAGAGGACAAAAGTTCCCCAAAAGAACTTGAGTCTCTACACTCTACACTCTACATTCTACATTGTGTTGACAGTTGACAGTTGGCAGTAGACAGCCAGTCAGTCCGTCGAATTCGAATATGTCCGTTGGATGAGAATGAGAATGAGGAATGAGGATTGAGCATATAAAAAGTAATACAATGTAGGATGCACAATATTGGAAAAGAAATGAGAAAAAAAGAATACAATGAATGGCCGATGGCATATCTCAAAACTCGAGACTCAACTCTCAAGTACCATTTATTTCATGCCTGCAATAATAAGAAGATTGCATATGACAATAATACTTTTCTCCTCCTCGTAGTTATATGCCTGTCTTCTTTCCCTCACCCATCGTTCATTGTCCATTTTCCATCCACCATTCAACATTCACCATCCAACTTAAATTTTATGCGGATGGACTGAAAATCTAGCACAGGCTTGACATAAGACATGAAGAATGGAGGAATGGAAGAATGAGTGAAAGGCAGAGCACAGAGCACAGTAGGAAAAAATTGCTTCTATAAAGCTCAAATGCACATTTGTATGAAGGCCAGTTTTTATGCTCCTATCCTATTATGTTACATATTACAATGCATGTACATATGTAAAATGTACATTATACACTATACATGGTCGAAGGATGCGCAGCGTGCATTTTTCAAATATTTATAAAGTTTGTGTGTTTATACAGACGTTAGACATTAGACATTAGACATTAGACGTGTTGCATAGTAAAATGGAGAATGGAGTTTTTGAATCGCGTACTAGATACTGGATACTGGAAACTAGAAACTACTTATAGAAAAGAACACGGCCATCCAACACTCACTATTCGCAATTCACAATCCATGTGCTTTTGTCAAGTGGGAGAGAGAAAGTGACAAAGTATAATGGCTTTTTCCTACCATTGATTTCATCCTCAAATTTATGTATGTCCAATGTACACTGTACAACGTACAAGATACACAATACACAAGTTGCAAGTCCCAAAGTGCGAATCCTCAAACTGAATGGTTCCTCCGACGATGCTCTACACTATACATTCTACGCTCCACATGTATTTTCATCATATTGAGTCAGGTTATAAATATATATCGAGTATATTGAGTAGCTCGAGTCTCGAATAGTTCGAGTCTTGAGTCTTTCAAATCCTTTTCTACTGGCATTCACAATTCACACCGTATAAATGTATATATGAACTCGGTTGCTTTTATTTGTAAACGTTTCACAACATTTTCCAGTTTTCCAGTCAAGTGGTTTCCAAATAATTCTGGTCAATGCTCAAGTCTCAAGTCCCAACTTTCAAGGCTCAACTCTTAACTCTCAATCCTCAGTCTACAGTCCATATAATATCATATCACATATCAGAGACAGAACTCGTACTTTGCTTTGCATTAGTGACAAATGCGAATAAGGAATATGAGCAATGTGCACAGTTTACAGTAAAGTACAAAGAAATACGGCCATTAATGTATTATGATTATTTTTACTACGGGCACAAATATCCCAAATATCATGGTTTTTATTTTATGTCTGCATTTTGTGAGAGACCAGAGACGTGAAACGAGAGACGGGAGACGAGAGACGAAAGACGACGGAGAAGAGGAGAGTGGAAACTCAAAACATGTGTAGATAAAATTATGTAGGGGAAGGCCAATTTTTCATATGGGAATTCAGCAGACTCCCAAGTTGGTTCCACATGATTCCGACACACGCGTACGTTCTACGTTCTACGATAAGTACAATGTTCAGTGTACAGTGTACAGTCTACAGTCTACAGGCCAAATAGAATGGCTGTCAGAGACAATGGAAAAGTCAGAGCCAGAACCAGAGCCAGAGTCATGAGGAATTTTATCATTACTCAAAATTTATGGTTTAATTACAGCGGACCATTGTTTGACAAGCTATCTCCCTCATTTTCATTCCATTTCATCGTCGTTGACATCTCCTACATCCTACATACTACATGTAGATACAACTTACATCTCCATCTCCACATTGCAATCCTCGTCATCTCCTCCTCTCCTTCTCTTTAGCTTCCCTTTGCATAATTCAAGTTCTGCATCTACCATCTACAATCAGCATTGTACAATGTACAGCTCAGCATGAAACTCAGCCCGAGTTCTAGCAAAACATGCTTTTTGCAAACTCCAACATTGGACGTTGGACGTATCATACACAGGACGACATTATAAATTCTGGTTTATGGGAAGATATGTACATGTCATTTATACTCATACCAAATTCTTTCTACAGTCTACAGTCTACAGTCTAGAGTCCACAGTCTACAATCTGTATTCTACAGTGTTCCTCCATCTCAAATTTGTTCTAGTTGTCATTGTCAACCAGAAAATTCTCCATCACTTTCCCCCCTTCTTTTCTCTCCATTTCACTACATTTGTGGAAACAGTTACATTTTTTACGCTGTGTAGTGGCACGTGTGCAATTTGCATGTTCTCAGTTTTCACCTTTTTGCAAATTCTGGACACTGCACTGGGTAGTACATAAAATATATCATCACCATCATTATCACAGAATATAAAACATGGCGAAATGAAACAATTACTTTATTCAGCTCTTGAAACTTGAAACTTGAAACTTCAAGCAAAAATTCCAATTCGGCCCGGAATATTATTATTATTATTATTACTTTTATCACATTTATTAGTTTCGCTTTGACAAATAAAATTTTACAACACCATTTCATATTTCATAGGAAAAGTTGGCTTTTTATATAAACTTTTGTTATTTAACACATTAAGTCAAACTTTTATGAAATGAAATGGTTGGCGAAAAAGAACACGAACAAGAAGGCGAATACACGAAGTATTTTAGTATTTTCATGGATACTGCATGGAGAATGTAAATGAATGAATGAATGTCATAAGCGAGAAAGTGTTTTTAAAACAGTTTCTTTTGGGAAGAGAAAAAGAACAATGAGAGGAGGAAAGCAGTGCCAAGGATTTTTAATTGCACATTTTTGAGTCATGTATTATGTGCCACAGAACAGAATTGGGGAGAAGTTGTAAACTGTACTTTTTTTAGTGAACTTGTGCTCATTACTATGTACATAATAATGATGTGTACATTGTACAGTTGACATGTATATAATATATGATATATGTACGTGATCATAAGTAAGTCATCTTGCTTTTTGCATGTGGTAACGACCTTGAGCTAATGAGCTCCGAAAGAAAAAAGGAAAATCAGAGAGGAGACGACAAGAAAGCAAAGCGGAATACTGAATACTGAATACCAAGTGCCAGACAACTAACTATGTACAAACTACAAACCAGGGAATTTTGTGGTAAAAAAATGTACGTTTTAATGGAAATCAGTGCCAGAAAATAGTCATCAATTTTACTAATTAGGAAATGATTCCTTTTTCACTCATAATAATGATGATTCAAAGTAATTAGAGTATAGATTCTGGCCTTCCCTAGGCTGAGCTCGTCTGGTACTTTTACTCATTCTCAAGTCTATTCATTAATTGCCAACTTCTCTTCAGGAAAAAAAACTTTTTTTGACCTATCCTTTTGTCACTTTAGTTGGTAGTTTGAGGTTGAAATGAGTAGGTTATTTGATATAAATACTAAAGACTAAAGACGTTCGGTTGCCTTTGCCTTTACTTTTGGTTTTTTTTACTTTGGCTTCTCAACTTCTCAACTTTTCAACTTTTTTTCTGTGAATGAATAGCCGGATAAATTTTTTACAGATAAAAGTTGTACACTCAAAATTGTACCTGATCACGAAATTCAAGATTTACCTTTTACCGAAAACTTTTTTGAACAAAAAGAGAAAAGTCAATAGTGACTTATAATTAAAGTTATTACGATTTAGGATTAAATTACGAATGATTTACAATGTAAATATTTTTAGTGTAAGTAAAATTACCTGCAAGTCTGAAGAAGTTCTCCCGTTTTTGATTCCAGGATCCAGGAAGTAATTAAAAGTTGGAACTGTCGCTCGTCACTCCTCAATTTCCACTGAGGACGGTGACATGATGCGATTACAATTAATTAAATCGACGGTGATCTGATAAGCAGTTAAATTTCTACTCGTGTGTTTCTTGTTTGTTCCTTTGTTTATCTATGCTTCTGCTACATTTTCCTTTATCTTTTTGGGATTGGCACAATCTTTATTCAGTATTCAGATACACAAGATAAGTCAATTCAAATCACAAACCATGTAAAATACACAACGTTGATAATTGACACTCAAGACACAAGACTCAAAACTCAAAACTCTAGACACAGCAGTTTCAAGTCTCAATAATTCTTAAATAAGATTAAGACCGCTGATAATAATAATAACGAGGATTAGATACTCTGAGCACATTGAATAAAGTCGAATAAAGTGGCAACCCGCTGAGTCAGACACATACTGAGAACAGAGAACAGAGAACAGCGAACAGCAAAGTGTGAACTGAGAATTCAGAAATTCGGAATATCCACTGATTTGAAGACGAACAACGCTGAAACTGAACTGGAACTGAAAGTGAAACGGGAAAGGAGGAAAACTATTTCCAAAGTACGCGGAGCTAGCAGCAAGAAAACGAAGACGGTGAGTTTTTCTCTTCCTTTGCTTACAATTGTGAATGACGTTCAGTAGCTGTTACTGTTACTGTTGCGTGTGTATATGCTGAGGCCTTATGTGTGATGTGGTACTAGTATAGTGTGTAGTATGTACGATGCACGAGTTGAGAGCAAAGACAGCACCAACCAAGGAACCGACTTTAGGTGAAACTCGGACGAAATGCTATTCCGGACTCGAGAATCCACCCGGTTACTCACTCTATTTTATACTAGCAAAAGATTCTCTTGTGCTTCGGCTCCGCACTCGGTACTCTCTCTTCCCATTCTCCATTCCATTCTCCATTCTCTCGCTCCTTCTTTCCCTGTATATGTTTCTGGTTTCTGTTCCGTTTGTCGCTCTCAATTCTCTTTTGCAAACTCCAAGTTCCAAACTCCAAACAACACCAACACCAACACCGAATGCTTCAATGTATGTACTTTTCTTTGCTGTATTTCAGTCGCTTTAGTCTAACCAAAACCGAAATGCAAGACTCAAGACAGTAGTAGTACAGCACATCGTTGGATAGAAAGGTAGTGGCAGAGGTTGTGTTTTTTTCATTGTACTGTACGATCTTGATCTTATACGAAATAGGAATACTCCAAGACTCGAATAAATGTTACCATTCTCAATTCTCACTACGACTACACTCGTTTCCAACTTTCCTTTTCCCTCATGTTTTTCATCTTCGCTTCACATGTACAACATCGCTACATCACACACCATACACAATACACCATAGACAAAGTTGTGATACTCGCCTTCCTACTTTGTACTCAGAACCGTAAACGTACTTGTACTTGCATTTGTAGTTCTAGTTCTTCCTGCTACTACAATCTACAATACAGTAGAATTGAATGGAATACCCAATACAAAATACAACCGTCTAGAGTATAGAATCTATAGTACAGAATCTATAATCCAGAGGAAGAACATACTAGATACTAGTGCATGCAGTTACAATACGAGAAAAGCAGAGAAGCATATGTACTCTCTTTCCTCCTATTTATTTATATCTGTACCTTTAATACTTACACTAAAGCACATTCGTGTACCTTGTACACTGTACATTGTACATGGTACATATGTATACACGTATGTAACTCTGGATTTTTTCAGTGTACGTACAACGTACACAGATCAACAAAAAATGTACACATGTACAATGTACAATGTACAAAGTACATAAATTCTCACTTACCCTTTTCTCTGTCTCTATGTTCTGTGTTCTGTACTCTATACTCTGTATTCTCAGCATATAGCAATAGCTTGTCTTCGTATTTGTTCTCTCCTTGTACTTGAATTCTTATGGACTAGGATATCTTAGAAACTGCACTTGCTCTTCCAACCTCCAACCTACAACCTCCAACAAAAATAGCAATGTGTATGTTCCTTTTTGCATTCATGTTGATGCTGATGTTGATGTTGATGCTGGTGCCTACTCTTGTCTTGCTTACCTCCATGGATTTTTGTTTTCAGTGCACAGCGTACACAGTATATACTGTTCGCTGCAATGTTTACAGAATTCCATATTGTATCATTGTGACATAACATATAACATGGTGTTGAAGAATGGGAGAACAATAGCGGGAGAAAAACAACACATACCGTCAACAAATCAAAAGTCTACAAGGACACTGTACAGCGGGCACTAGGCACTCGGAACATGTATGTACAGAGTTTGCCAGTAGCACGTAGTACATCGACTTTTGGTATAAATAAATAATTAAATAAATACGTAAACAAAAAATATACTTGGAAACTTTCTGCCGTTCCTCTTGTCTCCCAGTCTCCCAGTTTCTCAGTTTCCAGTCTCCCGCTTTCTCGCTTCTCGTACAAGAGTAAAGCATAAAGAATACTGTAGCGACTAGTGGATTTTTTATTGTTGTTTCTTTTATTTTAAATGTATGTGAGCATACCAAAGTAGATCCTGGAATCCAGAATGTTGTTTGCGATATGAAATATGCAATTTATGTGCTATGTGTGTAATACAGTGTAAAGCATAAAGCGTACATTGTACATGTTCAATGCTCATTCTAAATTCTTTATGATGTTGTGGAGACAATGAATAGAGTAGAGAAATCGAAAACAGAAAAGAAAAGACACTTAAAAATTCTAGTCCAAAAGACAAGACAAAAGACAAAAGTTCATCTTCAGACTTTAGACTTGAGAACAAGTTGACTTTTTGCAAACATTTCCTTTGTTTCCTTGTCAACTCATATTATATACCATACCAGTATTACAGTAAGTTGACTAATAATAAAGTAATACAAAATATATAAGAGAAGAAGAAAAATAAAAAATAACTATGGGTACTATAGGAATAACCACAGGAATTCAAAGAAAAATACATTGTATGTGTTTAATAAATATTTGTCCTGTACTCATACTCGTTAAAAACTATAGAATTTCTCAGCTCTGAATGCTCAATGCTTAATGTTCAATACGTTTTGTGTCTTAAAGTTGTATTTGTATCCGCTTTTTATTTCCTCTAGCTGTACCAAAAACCTCTCCATTTTTTGTATTTATCAACATTCCGCAGAAGCAAAAAAAATAGTTGGTAATAACAAATAACACACAATGTAAACAGCAACTACTTCAAACTTCAAATGCCTCGTATTGTCGAAAGTGCACAATACACAATGTTTATCAGGTGTAAACATGTATTGTGTACTCTTTATTGTAAAATGAAATCCGAGTCGGAATTGGAGAAACTCTGGTGGAATTTTCTATTACACTTTATTTTACGGATATTTTGTTCCTTGGATTCTTGTATGTTTTCATCTTTTCCGTCCTCCTGCCCACACGAACAAGGAACAAGGAACAAGTCCATGAAACGACTTGTATACTGTGTATTGTATGTTGTGTATAATGGGTAACACAGTTTTTATTCCTCACTGAGCCAGTCATCTTGCAACTGTTACCTATACTCTATACTTTATAGTTTCTAGATCCTAGATTCCAAAGTCTATACAGTATACAGTTACAATATTTTCGGATTGCCAAGCAATAGTCTGTCCTTTTAAAAATGGTTACGAGCTCTACAAACCCTTAGTAACGGGAGAGAAAATATAGTAGGAAAAGTGCCTATAATAATCCTGTATGCGGGATTACCCGAGTTTTTGTTGCCAACTGAAAATATTAGGAATATTATGGATTCCGGATTCTGGATTCTAGATTTTGGGTTCTGGGTTCTGGTCGTTCTGGATTTTCAAGAACTGGAATTTAGACTATATGTACTACACTTTCGACATGTATAATAATAACTGCTCTGGTTGAAATGTGTTTGTAGTTATAAAGGAAAGGAACGTTATTCTTAATAATAGAATAGTATAATAAAATAGGAAAAAAAGAGATTGAGACTGGAAACTAGAAACTGGAAACTGGAATAAAGCACACGCAGTTTTGTTGCACTTTGCTGAAATCCAAGAAAGTTAAACGGTGCGTAGTGCGTAGTATATAGCACAAAGTTCCTAGTCCTAGTCTTATTTTGCTACGCACTCTCCCTCTCTCTCTTTGTTTTTCTTGGTATATTTCCTGGTTCATTCATTATTATTATTATTGCAATGTTTCTCTCTGCAAAATCTTTGCTAGGAGAATTAACTGTGTAAAACAGAAAACAGGTAATGTCTTTTATGTAGGTTCAGTAGAGAGTAGAGAGTATCTAGAAACTATAGATTATAAGATATAAGCACTACGTAGTGTAAACTATTGTAGAGTACACGTTAACCGGAACCTGGAACTAACTGGAGTTGAGGAATGTTGTTTTATTCAAATAAAGTGATTCTACATATATTTATGCTTAACAATAATCTCCAGTGTTCCATGAAAATACCTTGTGCATTGTGCATTGTACATAGACATCCTAAAGTCTACAATCTACATCGTAGGCATGAGACTCTAGACACTAGACACACACATTTCAATTTTGTTTAATATTCTATCATGCCGAAATTGAGAAAGTCGAGAAGCACTATGCTGGCTCAAAACTCTAGACTCTAGACTCTAGACTGGAGATAAAAGGATTGTCATGTGTAAGAAGTAAGAAGGCAAATTTACACGTACATAGATATTAGATACATCTACAAGGTATACAAATATACAAAATAATATAAACATCCAAATAAGTGAGTGGTGAGTGCGTTTACATTGTACTTCCGTTGTCGCT
Source organism: Sminthurinus aureus (assembly GCA_034698265.1). NCBI lineage: Eukaryota > Metazoa > Arthropoda > Collembola > Symphypleona > Katiannidae > Sminthurinus > Sminthurinus aureus. The sequence continues at coordinate 15,618 of JAQGBH010002918.1, forward strand.
TGACGATAAAACGTGGATACGTATTATACTGTTATACGTTATACACTATCATAGATACTAGAGAACTTGAGATTTTGCAAGGTATACGCCGTCTTCAAGTCCCATCCTACTTGCTATTTACTATCTACGTGAAAATGTTCGTATGTATTTGAAATGTTTAAGGATTTCTATGCACTCGCTGTAACATGTAACGTAATGCTTTTGTTGTGTTGGATTGTGTTGTATTGTATTATGCAAGGGGATTAAGATGGATCACAATTAAATACTCACTTCTTTCTTCCTCGCTTTGCATCCTGAACGTGCAAATGTAGAAATGTAGAAATGTAGACTTGAGTTGCAAAAGCATCCACCGTTCATTACACACTCGTTCATTTGGCATTTTGCACTCGAGAATTTCTTTGGCCGTCTTAAGTTGAAGTCTTAAGTTTTCTACATGAAAACAAAAACCCGGAAAAGAGAGAATTTTGATTAAACTGTTGTGTATTTATCTACAGGATTGTTAGGTGGCAGAGAGAGAGAGAGAGAAAAGGGAATATTTAAAAGCTTTTACCTAGGACTAGTAATGAATGGCTGTAATATGTAAAAGGTACCTATGGACTATGGACTTTCCTCATACAGTAAGACTTTTAATCGCCTCCTTATTACTACATTCTACATTCTAAGTTCTACACTCTAAACTCTTGCTAAAAGCCTGCCTAAAAAGTCTACGTCAGTTGATCACAAAACTACGGACAGACTTGAGCTTGCTAAAAAAATATCTGTATTTATTCGAGAAAAAAAAACTGAAGACAAAGACAGATTTAGGTACTTGATGCATATAAATGTATCTTAAAATCTCCTGCAGCCATCATCATCCTTTGAATCCGCTCTGTCTTTTAATACCAACGACCTACGACCTACGGTAGAATTTTCCCGTTCCATTCTACCATGTTTTCCCATAGAAACATACAAAACTCAAACACGGAAACTCATTTCTATGATGGAAATCAAAGGGTAATTCCTTCGAAATGAGACTGAAATGACATGTTTACATTTATTACATCTTGCCTCTAGCATAGCAGATAGCAGTTCTTGTCCTTTCATGAAACTAATGATTGTGACGTTTTTTTTTCCTCTTTTAGGATTAAGGAAAGAGAACATTCAGTTCAGTCCTTTTTTTGTCTCGAGTCTTGAATCTTGAGAGACCAAAGATCCAAGACCCAGAAGACTGAATGCTGTTTTTCTCTTTTTTTTCTCCCTTTCTTTACTTTATAAGCACTACATAAGCGTAAGCTTGGTATTCTCCAAGTCCTAAGATGCCGGAGATTTAAAATTTATGGCGGAAATAGATTACCCTAGGCATCACCTTTTGCTCCGACCGTCCTCCGTCTTAAAAAGCATTTACTGTTCTTTCAGGCTAAAAGAACTGGAAACATGGCACGCTTTTTCCATCTTCATCTTCATCTCCCAAGGTGTACCTACTGTGTGTTTAAAAAACTCGGAATACTGTACTATATTGATTTTTATACTACATGTTTTTAAGGTATTTTTGCCGTTTTTCGTTTTCCTTTTTGTACAGTTTACATGGAACAGCAAATGTGTAGAAAGGACCAATTTTTGTATAAATTTGTATATAATTCATATTTTCGGAATATATTTCTTCAGTTTCTAAAGACGGAGAGAGAGAGATAGAGAGACAGAGACTAAGATGTTTTTGACTATTTACGATGAGTTGAAAGCATCACGTCTTGTTGTTTCAACTGGGCTTGATGTTTTTCTTCCTTCCTTACTTTGAAATGTGGGATCTTGTAATAAAAAAGTAAAAGGAAAAAAGTTCAGTCATTCAAATGAAAGCTGTACGGAAGAGGGAAGAGGGAAGAGCAGACAGACAGATAGAAAAACCTGGAGTATGCCGTCTTCTGTATACAGTATACACAGCAGATCGACTACCTACTGTCTACACTCTACAGTCTACTGTATACTGTATTTAAGGGTAAAGGAGGTGTAGAGTTAGCTCATGGATGTATTATGTAAAATGTTCAGTGTACAGTGTACAGTGTGTATTGTGTACACGTCATAAAACCAAAATTAGTTCACGCGCCGATGTGTCTCGCTCTTGTGTAAAAGCATTTATTTTTTTATGCATTTCAGTTTCAAATCCAAAATGGAACCAAAAAACACGGCTCGTTAAAAACAAAACAATATTTTTAGTTCAGCTAATCATATACATTTTCATTCAAAACAATTCCAAGTAACAACTTCAAATTGCAAAATGTATTTTTCTACATACCAGCTTCTAGTCTTCTAGTACATAGTGGACTGCGGCGTGTCAATTGTCACGTTGTTAGATTCTTGCAATTTTCTCCGTTTCCCTTATCTATTATCTATTACAAATGCAACTGTAGCAATTTTTTATTGCGAAATAAAAGTCACGGCTCATTTACATGCATAAATGTATGTATTTTATGGATAGGCATTAAAATGTAATCACTGTACACCATACACTGCAAACTCTAAGTGTAAAGCTAAGAAACAGCACAAAGTACGGAATGTAGAATGTAGATTGTACGTGACAGTGAAGAAAAAAGTGAGAGAACGAGTGCAAATTGAATATGACTGGACGTTGGACATGCGAATTCTCTTTCCATGTTTATGGCCACGCTAAAAGTGTAGGTATTGGTTTAAAGTTTAAAGCATGAAAAACTCCCATTCACTATCTTTCTGAAGATTGATCAAATAGTACAAAATCGTACAAAAAATAAACATTGAAGCATTTCCAGCATTACGTTTATAAGCTCTACACAACACAAACCAAAGGTAAAAAGTACCATTATTTTTCTCAAAGTTGCCGATGGGCAGTAATCAATAATCAATACTCAATACTCAATACTGGTCGTTAAAAACCAAGATGAATTTACAATCTTTAAAATTTCAAAGTAGCTGTCTATTTCTGTATAGAATGTAGTATTTTATTCCTGTTTGTTCGATTTTGGGTTCACGTTGTAAAAAAATGGGTAATGGGTAAAGAGAAGAAAAATGGAGATAAATGCTGATTCTTGGTTCTCGATGTGAACACTTTTGTGTATATTCAATGTATAATATATTGTGCATTATAAAATGGAGAGTTTATCTGGGCAATGGATAGTCGATAGTGGATTTTTGGATATTCATCTTCTTCCCTAACAACAGAAACATCCATTAGTTTTACTTAAGTGTAAAAATATTTTTTATCTCCCAGATCTAAACTGTCTCTTGTCTCTTGTTTACTTCCTCCCTCTCGAGCTTTATCTTACTACTTACTATGCTCCGTATAAATTGAATGGACGGGAACAAATGTGCTGGGAAAGTCAAAAGAAAGTGACAAATCTGACATTAGCATTGCGTGTATAGTCGTGTATGTTGTATGTTGTATGTTGTGTGTCAACTGTGCAGAAGGAGTGTATTTTATAGATTATCTTTTGACGGCATCTTGGAGTTGTTTCAAATTTATAGATTAAAACATCTGATCATTAGTCATGACAAATACGTAATAAAGAAGGCAGAATCTAAGTTCAATTTATCTGAGAGAATTTCACATTCAATATTGTTGGCTGTTAGCTTACTTATGTATTACGTGGTATGTGGTATTACCCATTCATTTCTATTATTTAGACGTAAAATACGATGCATGTTTAACTTTTTGATACAAACGCACAAAAACTAAACACCTACATTTTAATGATAATAAAAACACAGTGGAAAACTGAGATGGAAAGTTTTTGAGTGAAGACGTCACAGCAAAACCAGGAAAAGAAAAGCAGACTTTAAATCTTTGAAATATTTTCTTTTATTCTGAGCAAATACCAGGCAGCACCAAGTACTAATATTATTATTATTATTGAATTGTGTGAAATATTTTTCCCCTATTTTGTACTGAGCACTCCAACGTGAGTATTGAATACTGAACGTTTTTCGTAGAAAATATGAGCGATGGAAAACATTTTGCAGATTTTCTGGGGCATATCCATTATCCATCATATAAATATTTCTGCATTACATTTTTTTTATTATGTAACTGTGGCATGTGACATGTTTACGTACCCACACCATGAACTGCGATTTAGTTTTTTTGGATTTATACTGTAAATGGTGCATAGTACATAGTTTAGATGAAAAGGCTGAGACGTTTGACTGCTAAAGATTTTCTGCTTCCATGCAAAAATGTCGAAAATTTCAGAGCTAAATCAATGTCCTACATGCTACATGTAACACCGTATACAAAGATTAAATTTTAAAAAGGAATTTTTTATGCGTAATGTACGCATTTTCAAGTTATCTATTTAGGAAATAGGAATGTATGTTGTTGAGCAATGAATATTAAGTAACTCGATGTGTACACTCTTTAAAACTGGAAATCTATATAAATAGGTTTCTCCGTTTGATTTTTTGTTTTGCTAGATACTACACAAACTCTCTTCGTGTAACTTGAAAGTCAAATATCTGCAACTGGGTTCATAAAGTTTGGTGGTTCTCATTCGTTTTCCTTACATATATAATGTATATACTGTATACTGTATACATGACGAGAATGAGCTTGGTTTTGTTATTATTTCTGTGCGAGTACTTAACGACTGTGTTACTTTTTATCTTGCTTTCCTTGATCAAGTCTGAATATTTTTCACGCGTAATGCAAAAAAAATCGTGTTCAAAAAGTAATTTCGTACTTCACACTTAAATTCTCTGAAAAAAAGGATTACAAAACTTGGAACCCCCTCTTTGATTCTTTCATTTCATGGTCGATGAGAGTTTTCAACTTTGGGCTTCACACATATTTTACATGTCACTTCTACTATCACAATGTTGTCGTTTTTGTCTTGAAAAATGTTAGATTTTTTACACTGTCATCATCATCACCGTTGTTGTAGTTGCTCTGAAGTCTTGAGGTTCTGATTTATTTAATTTGACATTTGTGTAAACAGCTATTTATTGAGAAAAGTGTGAATACAGAACATGAGGATTTAGGATGATCTTATGCAATTTAAATAACATATGTACCTATATTATACATTGGATCTAAGAAATTTTCTTAGTCAACTCACTTTCTGTTTTTTTTTCACAAGTACAAGTAAATTTGTACTTTGGATAAGTTGAAAGATGTAATATAAATGTTAAAATCTTGATGTCTACAATCTTCAGTTTAAATTTAGAATAAAAAAATCAAAGCTCATTTATATTCATGTAAATGTTGTACTGTTTTCTCAAATCGATAGCAAAAGAAATCTTGAGTATGGAATATATTATCATATATATATACACAAACAGAGAAAAATACGAGCGGAATTAAGAATTGAGAGATTTCTATCACAAGAAGGAAAAAGGTCCATTGTTAATTCATTTAAAATCTAAAATCTAATTAGCAAAAATGTAACAGGCTGCAATAGTCTTCAAAGTTTTGTTTTTCGTTTTCATTAGGTTGTAGTCTACATTCTCCTGTCGAGAGGGAGTCGAAATCCTTTGAAAAATAAGAAAGATGTGATAGATCGAAAAGATTGAATGTCAGAAACTACAGTCTCAAATGAAGTTTTTGCCCACTGTCATTATGTGAAAGTACACCGTAAACGTATGTAGTCTATATAATATTATTATGTATCTAGAGTTCGGCATTATGGATAAGAACAAAGAATACAGAGGGAAGAAAGTGATGATGTCCTCCAAATCATAAAACCACATGTAGCCAATATTATTACTACTACTATAGATTATGTATGAAGGATATTGGGAGAAAAGCTGCCGTCATATTGTAGATTTTTACTACAACAAGCGCGTATGGAAACGACAGTTCTTCGGGAACAATCATACATTACCGAAGACCGAAGATGACCATTTTATGTTAAATATGGGTTTGAGTATACGCGGAGTATACAGTAGGGATGCAAATCAACTATACTGGGTGACATTATTAGACGCTATAATATATCTAAGATGGTCAGCTGTGGTCCACATATTATATATATATATATGTGGATATTTACACATAAATTATACGTCCCCCACTCCCCACGCTCTCATATGTTATAGCTCATAGGACCATTTCCTACCCTTTTCATCATTGGTTCTACTTTCTACTTTATGAGCATACACTTTTATCTTTTATCCCTTGCCAAATGACAGAATACATTAAGCATGCACATGTATGAGAGAAAAGAGACTCATAATGTATTAGGATTGGATGAGTCAGAGTGGGAGAGATTTTACTTGGGAAATAAAAGATTCTAACATGGTCAAGATAATCCTCCTATTACTTTTCCTCATATCCGTAAGTGTGTACAATAGGGTGGTCCATTATGAGCAAATGTTCGAAAAGTCAATGGGCACTTGTCTCAAATGAAAGACCTACCTATG
>JAQGBH010002919.1:0-21974 GCA_034698265.1 Sminthurinus aureus
CAGATTACAGATTTAATCTGTAATCTGTAATCTAGTAATCTAGATTACATTTAATCAGATTACAATACAACACTGATGTACATGCATATAATATTATATTAAATACTATTTAACAATCTCTGTATAAAAACAGCTCTTGGATTAAGATTTGAAAAAACGCCAGCTAAAAGTAGTAAATTATTGTGTACGGATGCCTACTACGGTTTGTTTCGTGTTGATGTGAAATCAGGTATGTGCATCATAATAATATTATGACTTTTATCTATTCCAATTTTAAATTTGTGTTTCTCATCACTTTACGTAACTGCATAAAATTTACAAATTACATATGTTTTACTGTACGTTGCACATTCCAAATGTAGGTGCAGTTGAATCTCTCGTATCTACTAATGATACAATTGATGGTAAACGTCCCATGTGTCCAAATGATTTGGATGTCACACAGTCTGGAGAAATATATTGGACTGATTCAAGTACGAATGTACACTTACAAGATTCTTTGTTGGAATTTTTAGGAGACCCAAGTGGAAGGTAAATACATGTATACTTATGTATGATAATGACCTCAAAAAGTTAAATTTGGATTGTTTGATAAAACAAAATTCATGCATACATATATATTTCTAGGTTATTAAAATATGATCCAAAGACAAAATCATCTACAGTCTTAATGAAAGGTCTTCATTTTGCAAATGGAGTTCAATTATTTCCGGATGAAAGTAGTGTATTGGTTGCAGAAACTGCTCGCTATCGTATTTGGAGGTTTGTAAATAATTGAAACTTTACATTTTAAGTTTTAAATATAATTCTTTCCATCTGGGTCGAAAATGGAATTTATTTCAAAACTACCAATTCTGAAATGTATAATGTATAATATTATTTTGAAACATTTTCAAGGTATTACTTGAAAGGGCCTAGAGCTGGACAGAGTGAAGTTTTCATTGATGGTTTGTAATTTATACTCATATAATATCTTGTATTTTTTTCTAGAATAACGTATCAAATGGATAATGATCATCATTATTATTTGACGAATAAACTTGATAAATGAAAAACTAAATGTGGTTTACATTTGATTATTTTAGGTTTGCCTGGATCACCCGATAATATTCGTACGAATGGAAATAGTGGTTTCTTTGTCAGCCTTATTGCTCCCCGTTACTCTGATGTAATTATAATATATATTTTGTGTTTATTTTTACGATGGTATATTTTGGTGGTGAGATAAGATAAAAGATACAATATACAATATATATACAAGTAATGTTAATAACTTTTATGATCCATTTTATGTAGAAATTTTCAATCATGGATGTTCTGGCTCCATTGCCTCTAGTTCGTAAATTTATTTCACGACTAATAAACATTGTGGACTTGTCATTCTATGCTGTGGATTCCATTTACCCCAATATTGCAACTAAAAATGCTTTATACTACGTAAGTAAAAATAAACTAGTCGTACTCTTTAGTAACTAAACCTCAGATGTATTGATAATGTTTGATGCTCAAGTTGTGTAAAATTTGAAAGAATTTGGACTTACAAAAAATACTCTTAATTCATTTTGTACTTTTTAGATTGGACATTTGGAACCATTGGCTCTTGCGATGCCAAAACATGGGAACATAATTGAACTAAATAGAGATGGAGAAATAATTGGAAATTTACAAGACCGAACTGGCAGAGTATGCAACTTTTATTTTCTTTTTAATTCATTTGAACAAAAACAGATGTATCAATCAACAGTATAATAATTAGATAATAATGTACTTGAATTTTATTTTTTAAAAGGTTGCTCATATAAGTCAAATAACCGTTGACACTGCTGGAACATTGGCGTTTCTAGGATCTCCATACAATCATGAAATATGGCAAATTGATTTGGATGACATTCGATCAAATGAACATACCATAAAAATTGAATAGTCGGTTCTATATATAACATACGTCCTATAGAAATAGTAAGCCCTATATAATTGATTTATTTCTTTATTTTCACTGTGATCGTCGACATGAAAAGTAGTAAATTAAGTACTTGCTGAAGTAGTGACTATACCGTAACAAACTTTAAAGATGCTCAAATAATTCCACTGACTTTAATATTGTATTTTAAACTGGTTGTGCATTCGTAGTAGAAATGTAATGGTAGTGATAGTAGTAGTCATCATATAGATAATTCACATGATTGTAAAAAATGTTTCTCATTACACATAATATTATATTATTATATTATTACTATCGTTTACTCTTGCCAAATAATTTAAAGAGTATGTATAGTATTTAAATCTTTTACAACTATAATAATATATGTTGATCTTTCTGTATAATTTAAAAAAAATAATACAAATAGTCATTGTTAGTAGTACGCCGTCAAGATTTTTATTATAATAATTACTAGTAATTAGAGTGATTGTTTTGGTGATGTTACACCATTTGTCTTATTTCCCAAAAGTACAATTTTATATTATAATATCATCGAATGTAGCAATGAGTTTATATGAACAGGAAGGAATGTTTTATACAAATAAAACTTGAGGACTGAAAAGAATAAAAATAAAACTTGTAAATATTCAAACGTGCTTTCCAAGTAATTCTCAATATTTTAAAATCTTGTTAGGTTTAATCCCCCAAAGTAATTGATTTTATGGTTTTTGTACAGAGCTGTCTACTGTCTACTCCGTTTTCTTTTCAGCTTACTTCATTTTTTTTTTAAATTTTCTTTCAAAACTAATATAATAATATAATAGCATTCTATATTCTATACATATAACTTGAATGCTGGTTTTAAACATTAGCGATTTACTTATCGAAATTACTTCAATTCATTGTACATTCAGATTTTCACCATACTTATCTTTTAAAAAATGCATGATTTCATGCCTATATTGAAAACTGGAAAGATAGGGCATTCCTCTGTGAATTTTGGATTTAAAATTCAAATCTACACATGGATTCATGGGTTGGTTGTAAAAAAGTAACATTACTTATACATTTTTATCATAAAAGATTTCTCATCTTTTGATAATATTCATCAAAGTAAGAATAAACTTTCAAGGACTGATGTACTCTTAAAAAATCGCTCCAGAGAATCAAAGTTTCTTTCATTCTCTCTAGTGCATAATACATTTTTCTAGATATTTGAATCTGTCTTGCCACTTGCCACAGGATAAAAAATTGAACTTTCTGCATAAAGCTTAGAAATCTAAAGTAGGAAAAAGGAAAATCTATAGTGGGTGAAATAGACTTTCATTCACATGGAGACTTATGAAAATACAGTTTGTAGAGAATGTGCTTAGATTTAGAATGTATGCTACCTGTGTGGCATAGATTATACAGTTATTTCCCAGCACTTTAGGCTTTAGATTATGTAGTGCTAGCTGCTAGCAATGTAAGTACTGCATATAAAGAAGGTAAATCTTTCCTTTGATTTCCTTTGGGAGAAAATGATGATGTCTTTGATTCGAAAGAAAATACATAGTGTGGAAGAAAAATTCTGTGAAAGGAAAGCCGAAACATGTTATTATTGAAAAAAGACTCCAAAGGAAAACGTAGCCTGAATTCTATAATTCTTTTCCTTTCCTCTCTTTCCTCCACCATGCATTTGGTATTTGTTAGGTTAATACAATTCGTACTCGTAGTTGTGGTTTGTAGTACGATGTACCACATGCTATCAATTTGACAAGGACAAAACAGTCAATCGTACGTTGTCTGCATCTCATGGCTCGTGGCCTCATATTGAATTTCGTTGATCCCGACCTGGGTAAATGAAACATTGTGTCTTGTGTTGGGGCCTCAATAATCTAATTAATACTATATACTATGTATACTATTCTGTATTCGGTTTCTCGGTTTTGGTTCATACGTAACAATACGCGGATTATTTTGGATTTTGACAAATATGTATTGCAAATTGTATGTATTACTAATTACTATAGAGTTCACCACCTGTAATATTTTTTCTGTATTATGCTTGTGTAATACCGGTTTGTATGAATTTGTATGGGTCTGCAGTTGCTTATAATAAACTGCAGCTCTAACGGAAATCCATAAATGAAGAGCAAAACAGACGCAAAAGTTGTGATGTCAAAATTTTGTGTGTAATCTAATATGATGAGAATAATGAAGCATCTTCATGCGTATCGAGAATCGAGGATCAAACGATTCAAAATTCGTTATTGTATAAACAAAACTGTCCGTATCATCAGTTGATTAGTCACTGATCAATGCAAAAGGCATTGATGATCGTCATGTGATACGAAAATTACTTAACTCATTGTTCTTTGGCAAAATAATAGACTGAAATTAATTCCCCAACTCTATTGTCTTGTAACTTTCTCTCTGTCCTCGCTCAGTACATTTACCTTTTCTTTGGAAAATGTGGCTAATCTAAAACCTAAAGTAACATAATATATTTAGTTTTTGGTCATCCAACGTTGTCTGTAGTGTATAACAAAGTTGACGCTTTAACAAGCAAAATTTTGTCATCCTATACTACTTTTGTTATTTGATATTGGCGAAATTAAATGACGTTTATTATTTTAGAAATATTTCGTGCCTTCTGCCTAATGCCTAATATGTATAGATATAATAATAGAGTTTCATAATGTTAAAGTCAAATCAATGGACATGTAAATAATTATTTTTACCACAGCCCGCAGCGTTATAATCCAAACAAAATTCATATCAGTTTCACAGAATCAGATTGATAAGCTCGCTACTCAGTACACGTTACATAGCCTTCCCCAAACTTTTATGATGTTGAGGATTTTACTGCGTTCTTACATGGACAAGGAGGCAGAAGTTGCCTCAATAAACGGTTCTCAAATGTTCCTATTTCAGTGGGTTTTCTAGTTCCAGCACAACCAAGCATTTCGTGAGAATTATCTTTGCACTTTGCACATTACATTTTCAGTAAATTGAACAGATTGTACCAAAGTCATTCCACAATAGAATTCCACTTTCTGCATTCCGTATCAGTTATTAGATATTCCGTTTCTGTAACAACCGCAGTGGTACATCTTCTGAGAGCAAATTCACAACAGAAATGTAAAAGAAGAGAAGAATTTTCCGCTTTTGTGTAGACCAGGTCAGTTCTTGATAACAAAACTCCATTTATGATTCTCTAATATAACTCTTGACTCTTGACCTCGGAATAACTACCACTACACACTGAACATCTTCCTATGGAACATGGAGCACTCGTCCCTTTTGCAATTCTTCTTATGTCTACTGTAGTGTAGTGCAAGTTGGAAAATGGGAATTTTTCTTATCTGATAATTAACTGAAAACCCTGTTACATAAATTTTCCTTTACATTTTACATTTATTTAATGATATTACTGGTGACTGGTGAAAGTCCCCTATTTATGTAGGTAGTTTTAGCGCTAAGAATGGGCTTTGGGCAAATAGTTTTGGACTGAATAAAGGACTTCATTTTGTGCAAGCCGGATCTACATTTTAGGTTCTAGATTTTAGATTTTAGATTCTAGAGCGGGCACAAAATGAAAAAATAAATAAAGCATCACACAATTTTTCAGTTTAACAAAAAGAAGGAACTCGTGACTGGTCACATAATCAAGAATCAAGACGACCCGGACACAACATCTACTGCATTACAGTCGTGTTCTATACCTAAATGAAAATAATGATTTCCTTTTCTTCATTTCCTATTTTCAGTTCCCGCTTGTACAGTAAATAGTATATTTTGTGTGCGTAACCGTGAAGTAATTATTATTATTATTCCAACTTTTCTCCCCAAGCAAACTTGATTATAAATTATAATATTCAATGTCTCTTTTCGTCATCCATTTCCAAATTTATATGGAAACTAGAAACTGTGAACATGTATTACCCTGGAAGCTATGAGTGACGACAAAGGACAAAGAATCCACTCAATTTTTGAGTATTTGTGCAACAGCATTACACTCAGTCTTGACGTTAAACAATGGATAATACGTAATACGTAATGCATATGGGATGAGGCAAAATGCAATGTAGGGAATGAAAAAAAGAGAGAAGAGTAGGAACAAATGAGTCTATTCCCCTCACATGTGTTGTGAATCTCAATTTCATGTGGATATAAAAAGAAAGCATGATGAATTCAACGGAGCGTGGAATTTTCGTTGTTGGTTCTTGTATGCTTCAATCTTAGATATAACAGATATGGCCTGCAGATATGGTACTAGTTGTATGTTGTAGGCATTGTGTCGCATGTACTTCCTCAGCTCTTTGCCATAACATCAACATCAATTCCACACTCCACTCTTTGGCATGATGTTCAATATTATGTACATTGTACATTGTACATGGTGCATTTTATATTGTTTTAACATTCATTCATCTGCTGGTTGCTGGTTGGTGCACAGCACAAAGTGAAAGCAGCTTTTACTTCATTTTGTTCCCTTTCTATGTCTCTGTCATTTTCCTTCTTCACTCGCCTTCTTGCTTGAGACTTGAGATGCTTCAGACCAAATTCCAAACGGTTGACGGCTCATGTATTCATACAGCATTTACAGTTGTTCATCGTACATTGTACATTGTACATGCATTTTCAACGACACAGTATAGTTTATGATTTGCATGAACAGGATCTAAGCATGAAGATGATTCATGTCTATATATATATTTAACATGTATACAATATACAATATACAACGTATTTTGTGTATATATGCATTAATACAGTTGTTTTCTATAGGTACAATGTATATTGTATTGTTCTATGTGAAACTTCGTTTCGACAGTATATTAAATATTAGTACATCAGTATGCATCGCATGATGAAGGGAATAGAAAACCCTTCCAGCTTTCTCCTATTCTTTCATCATTAATAAGTAATATTGTGTATTGTATTGTATATTGTATATTATATTTTGTATGCAGTACAAAATACAAAGCACAAAATACACCCTCACATCGTCAAAGAGGAAACAGGATGGAAATAACGGCTAAATGCTGACGACACAGACGATGACCGAGTTGTTTTCAAAATTAAGCAAAAGAAGTACATCTCACACACACAAAACACAAAAGAAACCTCATAATAAAATATAATATGTTTCTGTACATGTATATTTATAGTTTTTAGTCTCTAGACTCTAGACTCTAGATTCAAACAGTCACCGACAAACGACAAAGCACAAGTACAAATGCGCTGTGTATACACAAATTATGTCTCATCTAGTTTTTACATGTGCAGATTGTAGATTGTAGGAAGATGATACTCATCGCCAGTATACGTTTGATGGTCATGGTGGTTTTCTCTGTATGTGTGTGTGTGTGTGTGTCTTCCTGTAATTCTGTTTGCCTAGTTTTTGTACAAAACTTGAGCTTGCACATATGGAAATACCAGCTTTTACGTCCCACATCCCACATTTACTATTCCTTTTTCTAATTGCACAAACTTCGTCATATGTGTACTCAAGCAACTAAATGAAAACTTTATTTCAATTTTGTGTATTTTCTCTATTCTGCCTTTATTTCCCTAATTTCTACTTTTTACTACACAACGTACATGTGAACATGTGTTGCTGATTCGGTGTAAAATTATAGGTACATTGACATTCCACATTCTACATTCTACATTGTACAGTCTACAGTCTGCACATATTGTCTGGGTAATAAAAACAGTTTACATGAATATATTATTATATGTAAATGATGCACGTAAAACTAGGCTGTAGAATGTAGAATTTGGAATGCAAACTGCAAATATGCGGACTGACTTTATTGCTCGGCTAAAGAACTGTTGGGGCAGTACTCTGCCATGTTATGGTGGCTGCTGGCAAAACCCTCGCCTTGTCACAAATTTAACTCTAAATTCATAAAAAAGATGAAAGTGATACACACCGCTCAATTCAACAGAGCAGATGAAAGCAGTCCTTCAATTTCAATTTTTCCTTCACTTGAAACTTGGAAATGGAGGAATTTTTGATGAAATTACTAAGAAAACTAAATTACAGTAAATTCTGTCTTCGTTTTTCTTGGCAGCTTTTTACAGCTTTTTGCGCCATCACTTTGTGATTTGTTAGGGCTGTTGGGTGTAACATCCATTTAATAGTGAGGTATGCTCTTCGCCTCCATTTACTTTTACCTTTCACATTGGTGACACAACCAAAAACAAAATGCGTAGTTCTCTATACTAGTCAATATTACCGATATATTAAATTGTCTCACAAAGTACAATACATATTGCATATTGCACAATTATTGACAATCTAAATGAGAATCATTTAGTAAAAAATAAAGCAAAAAATAGAAAGGTAAATGTCAGAACTCATATGCAAATGATTATACAAAGAAAAACACTTTAGACGACAACGTTGTCACTTAGCAACTGCCTTTGCCGAAAGAAAACTTGAAATTGAAAAACATCCAATAAAAAAAATTGACAATACAAAATAAGTTGACTTGGATCTGCGATCTGCAGTTTTCAAAGTTTCCCTTTCGACTAATAAATATCAAAACAATTCCCAGAAATGGGAGATCCCATAAAAAATAATCCAGTTTTTGGCCGAGAGGAGTTTTTCATACTATAATTTTTAATATGGTACGCGTCATTCCTTGATTCGTGAGAGTTGAAAAGCTACCATGGAGATTCTGATTCGAAAGAGATGCAAAAATAGTCTCATGCTTTTGTCGTTCTGCTTTCTACACGGCAGCTCTAGCCAAAATTGATGCCTAATTATGGGTGTAAGTATTTCAAATTTTCAATTTCCAGGCTCTCAAAATCAAGAAAAATTGAGTGCTTGATATTGATTATTAATCATATTGTGATTCACCACAAATGAAATGGATAGTGAAAGATAGAGTGAAGAACCAAGAGTAAATAATTTGAATCACTACCGTCTTTGCGCAAATAATTAACTTGACTTTGAATTTTGAATACATTTGGTTACAGATACCTTTTGAGTGATCTAATGGAAGACATCATTGAATTCTCCTATAATATATTAATACGTTTCTTATGGGTAGTTACTTGCTCATCGACGGTAGAGACTCGAGAGATTGTAGAGATGCAGAAGATTTTGAATTAATTTGGCAGAACAGACTAGAACCTAGAACAGGCTTTGTTCTTCATCACGGTACGATAAAATCATAATGAGATAGTGAGAAAAGAATAATAGATTACTCTCCCTTCATTTGGTTTCAGCAGAGAGCAGAGAGCACAGAAAAGGAAAGGAAAACGAGAATATACGAGTAGACTCAAAACTCTGAACTCTAAACTCGACCTCAAAAGGTGCCGTGCATGAATCAACGTTCATTTGGCGATTAGTCATTAGCCATTAGTCGGTGAACTTTTATCTTGATTACCAAATCAGCAGCGGTATATTAAATATAAAGTATTATGGCAAAGACTAAAGGCATTTGCACACTTCGAAACCCGGGTTGTATCTATACCATATTTATGCTACATACTACATACTGCATATTGCATATCAGAGCGAGCGAACAATGCGTGAATAAAAGTTTGCAAACAGTCATCATTATCAGTGATAAACGGACATTGAAAAGGTCTACTTGTGTCATGCAAAGTAGATTACGGTTTGTCTTGAATTCATTTGACCTACGTATGTACAATGCCCATCTGTAGTATGGATATATTGATACTTCTATTGATCGAAAATTAGCCATCAACCGCCGCCTGCGTCAACGATTTTACCTTTCACTACTTCTGACTTCTGGATTCTGGCTCGTGCACATGATAATAATGATCACGAACATCAAATATTATCAAATCCCACCACAACCACTAATTTTTCCTTCGTGATTTTTTAGGAATGATATAAAGTGGAAACTGAAAAGTAATGGAAGGCTTTTGTACTTTGTGCAAATACAAAACCCATGTAGACCAACATTTTGTGCATTATGTATTATGTTAAGTTAAGCACTTTTTAAGCACTTTCTAAATTCAATAAGCATTTAACTTCTAGGGAATATTTTAGATGAAGTTAAATGGAATTATTTTCAGCAACTGTAAATAATTAAGCTGGAAACTAGAGTAGCTTGAAAAAGGGGCACGATGTAATCCATTTTATGAGGATTTTAAAGCTCAACTTGATTCCAATAAATTACAAATTCCAAGAAAACTAACAGTAAACGACACACACATCTATTATCTATTATCTATACATGTTTCGTATTTCAGATAAATTCAGAAAGATTTACCAATCCCTCGAACTTTACAGTGTACAATTCACAGTGCACAGTGTACGCAAGAGAAGTGCATAACGCATTATATATTATGTTATTATGATAAAGGAAATGGAAAAGGTTTACGTAAGAAGATTACAGAAACAGTATTGATCCAGTTTTTGGAGTATTTCAAAAACCTTTTCTCGGATTTGGTTTTCAGCTTTCAGATTCCGTTGATAAAATCAAAATCAAAATCCCTAAATTTCATTTTTGGTTTTGGGAGGAAACAAAATTGTGCAGTGTTCTGTGTGTGAGTACTTGTGCTATGTGCTGTGAATTTTTTGAAGCTATGATGGATATTGGACATCAGTAATAAGTACCTATAATATTATTATTATATTCATATACTTTAACTTTCAGGGCTAATTTGAACATGAGAACAAATTTATAGGACGACATCTGGAACTGTAACGTTTTGAGTTTTGACATTATATATATTATGCTCTCAGCAGTGGGTCAAAACTACCTCGACGTTGTTAGTTGTTAGTTGTTACAAGGTATTTATATTCTACATCCGTTGTTAGAAGTCCACTAGGCATTATGCATACTTAGATGTACAGGAGAATTTTGGAACTCCATGGTCTCAACAAAAATCAAGTAGTATTTAGGATTTAAAGGTAAAATTAGATATGCTTTCCTGTCTCTCTCAACTAATTCATTAGCCACTATCCACAATCCACAATCCACAGGCACGTTCGTAACCCCACAAGACACGAGAAACAAGTGGGTGTTTTGTATTTCAAAAGGGAAAACTAGAAACTAGACAACCTGTAAAAACAAATGACGCATATGCATGTCTCACATCTTACGTCTTAGGTAAAACACGAACGGGAGATCAAAATTTAAAAATAGTATGTGGAATGTGGAATAAGCTCTGTGACACGTGATGCCTTGATCAACTCCAAGATGAACTCAGTGTTTGAAATCTGATATGTGAAATGTGAAATGTATCTCTATCCAATTTGCGGTTAATCCTCCCTTTGAAAAAGGATTTGGATCTAGTTGTAACAGAAATAGTTTGTTTGGTTTTTTTTTTAACATTTAATACTCAATATTTTATTACATGTCTGAACAAAGTTTGTTCTATTTTGAATTTTGAATTTTGAAGATCCAAAGATTACATGTAATATCTATTTCATAATTTTAATTAAGGGTTCATTATAAAGTTGACGACTACCACATGAGACATGAGATTCCAAGGATTTTGATATTTGATATTTGAGATTTGAGATTCGAGATTCGAGGTGTAGTGGAAGGTCATGAATCGTCGTCATCTGTTTTACTTACAAGTTTTACCGCTTATAATCATGTCTGTTTTCTGTGTTTTTCTGCATTTTGCAAAATATATTGAGGTTTGAGGTTTGACATTTGAAGCTGGAAGTTGAAAGACTTTTTTAGTAAGGTAAACAGGCAGAATTGTGATTACAAAAGTCACAAATCCCAACTCGTAACGTTTATTTAAGCTTAAATTTTCCAAGAACATGTGGATCTTTAATCTTCCTCCTCTATTTTCTATTTTCTGGGTATCAAGTATTTTGGTTTAATACAACATCAACAGACAAGTACAACTAGTGTTGCTTGTGACATAGAACATCATGCCGCGTTTGGTTAACCTAGGGTAGCGAGAGTGAGTACTCTGAGAAGTCGGTAGTGAGTGAAAATCCTGTTAAATTAAACCGTTTCCCTTAAATCCTGTAAACCGTAAACTGTAAAATACTCACGTGAGTGTAAATTTTATAATATTATACCTTGTGAAGGAAATCCCCAGAGGACAAATCAACTGTCATCATCTCATGCATAAATTTTGCCATCCGTCGCCTTATCACATCCTCCTTCTCCGTTTCTCTATCTCTCTCTCTGTCTTGGGAAAATGTTAGTTAAAAATTAAAATTCCTCACAAACTCTTTCACTCTAGGCTGTAAAAACTTGAAAGTTACAACTTGTAAAAATTTGTAAAATGAGTTTCTATTTTTAGCTAACGTACAAATTACAATTTACAAACCACAAATCGCAAATCAACTTAGAAATGAAACATTCTCTATCATGAATCCTGAAGCGGGATCCTTCTCCATTATACATTTTTACAAAGAACTTACAATCTACCATCCACAATCTACAATTTTGTACGAGGTATTTTTCCTATTTCTATTCCATCTTGCTCCTTTATCTTGAATCTCAAATGGCATGCACGTACAACGTACAGCATACAAAGTGCAAGCTACAGGCACATTTTTATCTATGTACATTGTGCATGTAAATTCAAACGAAATTTGAATTTGAATCGGTGTGGCTTTAAGGGACTTTTTTAAGCCCACACGCTCAAATTTACTTGTAAGTTGTCTCAAACTTGCTCTCAAAATCATGTTAAATGCTGTAATTTCCCGTCAAATGTTTTCTCTAGGTAATATAAAAAATTTTAGTTTAGACGTCGAACAATGCCAATGCGATAAATATTGAGCACCAAAGTAATATGTACTATCTACATTTGCAGTTTTAACACAGCCACAAGTCACAAGTCACAAGCAATCCTGAATCTAGAATCTAGAATCTATACCGTATCAACTGAATTCAACCATGCTCCAGATCTGACAGAGGAAAAGTTCTATGAACTTGAAATTTTACTACTGCTAGATGGTGAGCTCATAAATCCTTCCACTCTGATTCCTCGTCGGCATTTATTCCTCCGAAAACCCAAAAACTGAAAACGTTTTTGTTCTCATTAGTCAAGGCCTTCAGCTTTCAGTAGGAACACAAATACATATATAGAGAGAGAGAGAGTCTCTCATAGAAACCTGAACTCACGAACATAAATTGTAGATACGAGTGCATGTGTTTGTGTACAATGTACATATTAAATCATTGGTTAATCTGTTCCAGCTGTTGCTACTCCTCCCCCCGTTTTACCGTAGGTCCAGTCTCTCATTTACTCAATTTTAGCGAGCTTTACGTTCACGTTTTATGTAAAGTTTTCAAACTCGTATTATTGAGGCGTTTTCCACCCAAAGCTCAAAACTCAAAACTCAAAGCGGGTTTTAGTTTAGATCTGAGTGTTGAGTGTTGAATGTTTAGTGTGGAAAGTGGAGTGTTGAGAGTCGTAGTCGGGAGTTGGGAGTTGGAAGTTGGAGATGGAGATGGTATTCATATGATACGAGCCATACGAATAATATGAATACATTGAACAGAAAAAATAGGTTTCCAGTGCACAGTGTAGAGTGTAGAGTGTAGAGGCATACACTGTAATGTAGAGAGGTGAATAGAGAAATTCATAATATGAAAATCCAGGGATTCACCTAGTGTCTAGTGTCTAGTGTGTAGTGTCTAGTGTCTCGTATATGGAGAAAAGGGAGAAAATGGAGAATGGAAAATTGGAGGATGGGAGTAAAAGAAAGGATGAGAGTTAAAAGAGTTGTCTAGCGTCTAGAATCTAGAACCTAGAATTTAGATATATCCATATAAATATAGATAGACAGAAGACACAATCGTCGGAATTCACTATTCACGCCAATTTAATTTAGCATGTCTAAAAACTTTCTCTGTCGTTATTCATGGCTCTACGCTTCTCGGAATCAGAAAAAGCGGAATATCATCACAGCATTACACACTGCATTGGTGTTGGCATTTGCATTTGCATTTGTATTGGCATTGGCATTGCTATTTGGATTCAGGATACAGAATGCAGGAGACAGAATATAGGCTTAACTACAAGAACTAGAAAACTAGAAAACTGGAAAACTGGAAAACTCAAACACTCGAGAAATCCAGAAATCTTTTCGAGTTACACATCGTCTGAAACAAAGAGACAAGGAAGATCGCACTCTGGTTTAGTTAAGTTTAGCTAAGTTGAGATTTTAGAGGCTGGATGCAAATAATGAGTCCTAATTTTATACTCGATTCCCTTTCTACTGTCTACTTTTCTACTTGTAGATTGTTGAGGGGTTGAATGGAAGTGGAAATAGAAATAGAAATGGAACTTAGACTATTTAATCCTTTAAAATGGATAAATAATTTTGGATCTTTTCTTTCCCTTTTCCATTGTCTTGAGTCTCGAGTCTCGAGTCTTGAGGAAAAGACACTCTTCCAAAGACTTTTCCCTTGCATTTTGCACGGTTTGAATTTTGACTAGAATTACCACTGGCACTGCAGACTGTATAAATTTGTACTAGAAAATCTTAACTTGGTCTTATCTGCTGCTATTCGCACTTTTGTATCTTGTCCATACTTGGAAATGAAATTTAGTATTAAGCATTGAGCCTTGAGTACAAGAATAATGGAAAATGAAACAATGGAATGTTTGTAGTGAAAAGGAAACGGATCCAAGTTGCCCATGAAAAATATTCCTAGTACAACTATATTTACTCGTCCTCTTGCCTACATTTTTGATACCCTTGGGTTTGAAGATATCAACTCAATAATGATCACTGAACATGAAATATTGAACATCCAATGCATAAAATATACCAGTGACCCAAAAAAAGAACCCAAGGAAACAAAGAAACTATACTGTAATTAGAAAAATATTAGTTTCGAGTGCTTCATCTGTGGATTTCTTCTTTCACTAATTTAATTGAAAGTTTTTCTGGAATAGTTACTTGCTTCTCCATGACAAATATAAGACTTTGCAACGGAATTCACGCAGCAATAAATTTAGTTTTCCTGTATGTTCAAGGTTCAAGCAAGCCCTGGGTTATAAAAAAAAAGTAGCGGAAGCGCTCCTAAAAATGTAAAAAAATAAACCCTGAATAGTAATCAATGGTTTACTTATTCAGTATTCAGATTGAAAAATAATTACGCCGTAACAGTTCAATCTTAAATGTGCAACAGATTTAAACAATTTTTTTCTTGGTTTTCAATGTTATTGGTGCTTCTGAAATCTTGTTGACTACCTTGTTTCAGCAAGTATTTATTAATCCTTACTGTACGTGGGTCTGTGGAAAACTTTTATTTCTTATTTCAGACTCCAGAAATGACGAGTAAAGTTATAGTCAAATTGAGCAGTGAAATTCATTCTTGTTAATCATTAATTTTGTTCGCTTCTCTAGTTTGATCGCTATACAACTATACACTGTACACTTAACAGTATACTTTATACAGCACAGGTAAAAATCGTATCCAAAAAGATTTACAGTTGACACGGAATAAAATGCTTCCATGTATAAGACTTTTGGAAATTTAAAAAAAAAGTGCACATTTGACGATATAAAGAAAGATAACTAAAGAGAGGCTATAGAATCTAGAATCTAGAATTAGATTGAAAGTTGTAAAAATTATTTGTAGATATTTTCGCATACGTATAAAAAAAGTTGAAACAGAGTGCTGAGATTTCTCTCCTATGACATTTCATACAAGAAAAAAAGAAGAGGGGGAAGAAGAAAGAAGTATGAAATGAAATTGTAGAACCTTTTGAAGTGGATAGTGGATAGTGAACTGGATAGAACTTAAGAAAGTTTCGTTGTGTTATCTTCAAGATTCAAGAGACACTTTTAAAGATAAACTTTCTGGGAAATTCAAAGCTGTATCTTTTGCCAATAAAATAAAATTCTATCTTATATAAATTATTTATCTTTTATCTCTCTCCTACAACCACACGAACACACATACCTACATACATACGTACTTGAATCTAGTTTTTGAAGTGGGTTTTAACAGGAACATACACTTATATATAAATATACGTAATATGTGTGCATGTGTGTAAAATGTCGGTCTATGCTTTTTTGGCTTTATACATGTATGCCTTTCGGATGTAGGACAAAGGCTGTAGGATGAGTTGAAACTTGGGATTTTATTGGACTGGGTGACCCTATCGCCCATGGATATAAAACATTTTTCATGAACTTTCATATAATTTAGCTTTCACAATTACAGCCCCATACATATAACATATAATATATCCTCACTTCAAATAGAACAGTGGCGTAAAGGAGTAGGACGTAGAAGTGGATGGAACAAGCCAACTTCATCATTTTAATATCGTCACATGTTAGAAAAAGAAATTCAAGGAAAAGAAAATTTCTATCAGTTTTACTTTTTACTACAACTTTTCAACTTCCCCCCCCCTCCACTTTCTCCTACTCGTCAATCGTCAATCCTCAGTCCTCAATCCTCAATCCGCAATCGTCCATCTCTTTTTTCCTCCTTTACTATAAACTTTTATATCAAATGAATGATTTTGTTCTTTTGACCAGAGCTGGGAACAACATCAACGCGTCCTTTCCCCTTTTTTCTGGACAATTTCATCTCTTTCATCTTTCATTTCCACTAAACTTGAATCGCCAGTTCTTTCTAATTCGTAATTCGTAATTTCTCTTTGTTGTTTTACGTTCCATGTAGAATTTACAACTTAAACTTTATGTCCATTCTTGTGCCTTTAAAAAATTTGTGGGTCAATTGTCAATTGATACTTGATTGCGCGTTCAGTCATTTCAAAGACCGGATATTTGATGATTGATGCTTGATGCACTAAAAAGTTTTAACATTTTGTGCAATGTACAATGTACAAGCTTCAAATTACTGGTAGATTTGTATTTCGTTTCCTTGAAATCATGATTGAATACTGCATACTAACAAATACCCAACTGTAAATGTACTGTAAATACCCAATGCCCTTTCCCTAGAAATAAATATTGCTCCATTTAATGTTTTTTCCATTAGATACTGCACGTTGAACATTGAAGAGCCGATTCTAAAAAGTATTTAATGACTGCTAGCTGCTGGCTCTTTTGTACACGTGGATAAACAAAACAAGGAAAACTGACTTGTTTAGCTCAACGGAATATCAAAATATATTCTACATCTACAAGTTATAAGTTTACTTTTAGGGCTATTTTACGTAAAATTACCAATTAAAACTAGGTACTAGATAGACAATTTGAAGGATGAATATGTAAAGTTTACAGTTGTCTAAGTTTTATCTACAACAATAGTTAATGGTTGAGTGTACATCAGTAGATGCAATGGAGCTAGAGCACTCGAAAAACTATAAACTACAGATCCAGATCCAGATCCAGGCTTTGCACGCAGATTTATATAGACATATGACGTGTGCAGTATTCAGCAGTTTGAGTTTGTAGCTTTTATCCTTTGTTTACATTTTTCTCGTGAATCCTGGAAGTGAAAGTGGCTTGACTGTCCCATACATAACAAATACTGTACAAAAGTACAGAATACAAAATACAGACAGACAGGGTTCGTGAAATTGTGTTTTTGCAGATAAACACAATTTCAGGATGAAAGTTGCAAGTATCTACAACATGGAGCAAAAATGTTGAGTCTACTTTCTACACATCTATACATTATTTTTCCATTTGCTGAAAAAGAGCTTAGCAACCTAAAATGTTGTGTTCCTTATTCCCATAACATGTAACTGTATTTTCGTATTTCCTATTTCGTATTCACTATAGAAGGGTGCAACATGGAACGTAGAATCTAGAATCTAGAATCCAGAGTAAAAACTATCCAAACATTTAGACAATGCTGAAGCAAAAGTCTGGTAGACTCAATAAAGAACAAATGTTAATTAAAAGCTCAACTTGAGGCATCAGTATTTTTATCAGTATAATAATGTTGAATTACTTGTTTCACTTGATGTTTTTTATTTACGAAAGAATAATGTAAAATAAACAATAGACAATACGCCAATGTACAGATAAAGGAATTTTTCTTGGCATTCAAATTTTTATTTCCAACCTAAGTTACACATTGTACATATTGTAATACATGAGTTGTGCTAGAACAAAAGAACAATGACAGTAACAGTAAAAATAGAAATATAAAATAATAATGAGTTGACACTACGTTAATCACTTTCACTTTAATCATCAGTCCAATTTCAAGTCCAAGTCCAACTTTGACGGATCGTTTCCACCATCTTTGCGTCAATAATGGTTCACAAAAGTTTCAATCACAAGTCACAGGAGTTTTGAGCTCAAAACGTATTTAGTATTTAGTATTTACGCCGTCACAACTTTCTTGGTTTTATGTGCAAAAATAAATACTTGCGCTACGTTTCCCTCTACGTTTTCTAGATAGAAATAAACTTTCACAAATACTGGTATAGTCTCTTTTCCAGAATTTAAAATCTACAAAATCCAGTTTGAAATACTTGGGATAAACCTTTTCGAATTTAGAATTTAGACACCTGTCGCACCCGCAACGGAGACATGTTGACGAAGCTGATAGGAAGATTTGATGGCATGTTGTCTCTGTAGTCTGGGAATCCCTTTCATACTCCGTCCATGACAAGGTATGATGGCGAGGAATGCTCGTCTAAACCTTGCATTAAGGAAAACATAGAGGCACGGATTGATACAACTGTTGGAAGAGCCCAGCCACTGGGCGATGGGTGTTGCTATGGGATAGAAACTTTCCTCCCATTCCTCCAGAGCAGTACCAAATTTGAGACGGATGAATATACCATAGAGGGGCAGCCAGCTCAGGAGAAAGACGAGAATCACCACCATCAACATTTTTAACACGCCAAAACGAGCCTTCCGATGTATCCTCTTGACATCCGCGATGCGGGCTGAATCCTTGGGAATTTTTCGCATAAACACTCGGAGCCAAATGAGAACGTAGCAGAAGGTAATTCCTCCCAGTGGAAGGAGATAACAGATGAGCAGATTGCCCACTAAGAAGTACAAGTCTCCATTCACCCCTTTTGGCCACAATTCTTGACAATAAGTATACACTTCTTGAGTTGATCCCGCTGGCTCTTCATAAACCACAAGCTCAAACACGATTGCCCAGGGTAAAAGGACTGTGACGGCTATGACCCAAATTAGGACGATTATTATCCGCGCTCCTCGCTTCCCCATCCCCTTGTTCATTGGAAACCAGATGGCCAAAAACCTGTGAGAAAAGACAAAGACAAAACAATCGTCCTTAAATTTCAAAAACATTGTCATGCATATTTAATTTTTAGATGGGTAAAACTGGTAATTTGTTTACGAGTGATCCCACTCAATTCAAAAGCCTCGAATATTTCTTACACAGAATACAGTGTACAGTTTTTAATTTTGTCATCGTAAATAAATTAAATTTCCTAGTATAACACGCACAAAGGACAAAGGACAAAGCTTGAAAGCTCTCAATTTTTCGCATGACCTTAAGCATTTCAAGATACTATAAATAATTAAGTTGCTCATTTCAAGTTTTGAGTGGAAAGTTTTGTATTTTATGACACAATTTGACATAGTTCCGCTACATAATTGTTACTTTTTAGTTTACTCTATACTTGTGTGTTGGATTCTGGATTCTGGATGTCAAAAGTTCTTGCCATTGCCCTTCTCTTAAGTTCAGAATGTAGAATCTAGAATCTAGAGTCTAGAATGGTGTCGTATAAGGGCTGTGGGAGGATCAAGATGTTTTCTGTTCACTTTAATTGTATACATGATACAAACATTTTAATCCCAAGTCTTGACGAGTGCTCAGTCCTCAGCTTTGAAACACAAAGCACAAGTTACAATGTGTTAATCTCTGTGTGTGCTCCAAAGCAGACTGCAAACTACGGACTGCAGACTTTGATGAGTGATGAAGTTATGAAGACGCTAAGCTCACTCTCTCACTCAAAGGAAGTAATGAATAATGAAAGCTGAATTATTTTCAAATTTTCAACGCAACACATGCTTTCCAACGAGTACCTTGAGTTTTGAGATTTGAGATTTGAGATATTATACCGTCAAACTTTGTAACTACCTCTCATTTGAATACTTTTGACTGTTTTTCTAATTATATATTATATGTGACATGTGACATCATATGGATTTTGGAGAAAGTCCCGCATGTTTCAGCTATTTATGCATTTTAAAATAGTTGTCCTTGAGCAGTAATTTCAGCTTCACTCTTCACTCTACTACATGATACAGATTTTGTGCAGAGGTATTGTTTTACCACACGAGTATTTCTACTTCTGGTGCTGTAATCTGTAGTTCAGGGGAATTTTACAATTCTTTGTGTACCTTTTTCGTATCATATGTGTCCTGTTATACAAATTACAAATGCTGAATGAAGTAGACAGAGCGTAAAGCGTTGAGTGTGGAGTGGAGAGCGTAGCTGTCCAGACATTGGCTTTCTTCTCTTTGACTACAATGTGATTCAGTATCTGTTTCATCATTCATAGTCATAATTCGTACTTTGAGTCGTATGACGAACCAAACCAAACAAACCAAAAGGTCAAGGACAGGCAAACTTACAAAGCTTTATGACAACGCCGTTTTGGATCACTCGTTCCTTTTATGAATTACGATTACAAAACTACAAAACTACAGTTTATGCGCCAGAGGATCTCAAAAAACCAATTTTTATTTCATGGTTTATGTACTTAGTTTTAGTTTGACGGATTGCTCTTTGAATTAAGCTTAAAGGTTGTTCCATCTCTACCATAAAGTGCTGAAAAATCTGGTTGTTATGCCTGTTTTTTTTAGTAAAAATTCATTTAAAAGACATGGTAGACTTTGAGGTCACTAAATGTTCGAATTTTTTACAGTAATTGAAACAATGAATTTGGCACACTGAATTGGCGCCTTTTTGGGTAAGTTGATGTTTTCGGGATCGTCTACTTTACAGTGGGCTTTGTATAGTACAAAACGTACAATTTACAGTGTAAAATGTACAGTGTTTACCCCTCTTATTGGGCTATAAACTTTAAACATACAACATACAACGTACAGCTGCTTTTACTTTATTCCTACTTTATCCTTTGTCCTCTATACGTGTTCCATTGATGGAAAAGCGGGTTAACTTTTGTTAATTGTCAGCTGAGTGTCTGAAAAGTCAGGACCGTAAACCAAAGTTAAAGCATCAAACTGTCCAACTCGGGCGGAAATAACTGGACCATTATGGTCGTTTTCTGGTGTCTTGTAGTGTCCTTCTTTGTCTTTATTGCCATCTCCTCGTGTACATGAGGATAATGGATAACGGATAATGTACATATTTATTCCAGCTGTTGTTCTCTTTCCTTGAACAACTGTTCATCAGTGTTCAACGAACTCTTGTTTTTGCTCCTGCCCTTGTTGTAGTTTTTGCTGTTGTTGTTCTTGTTGTTCTCTCAGAAATTACAATTTCATGTAGGCGAATGTAATCTGTATAGCTCAATTACTAACTATTAACTATAATGCTCCACAGAGTTACCAAGTCAGGGATATGTATCCATACAAAATTCACCAGCTCTCTATAATATCCAGAATCCAAATGTTTTGTTCCAGAATCTAGAGTCCAGAAGTTTGCATTTGATGTCTCTCAACAATATTTATTAATTAATACTAAGTGAGATGAAAATGGGATGGGACGGGATGAAATGATATGTGACCATTTTACCCTTCTAGATTTTAGATCCAGGATTTTCGTAGAATTATAAATTACAAACAAAGGACAACAGCACATTTCCATCACATTTATGGTTAGTTGTACTAAACTTGCTTAGATATATAAGGCATAATATTTTCATAGTAAATGAATGAATAAAACTTGACTTGAGTTGACTTACTTGTCCAGAGAAATGGCGACGAGGGAATACACGGAAGCACACACGCTGACTCCTTGGATATAATTCACGGTTTTGCACATCCCATAACCCAGTACCCATGCTGCGATTTCAATTTAGCGGATGAACATCATAAAAACAGAAAGAGAAAGTACAAGAAAAAATTATAATATTTGACGTTTTTCTCAAGATTTCTCCACACATAAACTCAAAACAAATCAATGTACAAACCAACGAGTAAATTCCTTCATTCCATTATGGAAGATAATGCCATGATGAATTCCTTCATTTCCTTCACACTATG
>JAQGBH010002920.1:0-21971 GCA_034698265.1 Sminthurinus aureus
TTTATTGTACAATATTGGATTGAACAATAACAATACTGAACAATATTTGAAAATGAACAATATTGGATCCTCTAATGCGAATTGAAACCCATTTAAAAATAAAAACAAATTGTAACAAAAACTACAAACAATATTTTTTGTATATTGGCATAAAGTTTTTATTCAATATTTTTTGCATAGATACTATAATACACATATTGTGTAGAATATTAGGCTGTACTTTGTCAATATATAATGGTACGTGTGTTATTAATTATGCTTTCTCGATTGCTACACCACTAGTATATATATATACATTATAAGTTGTTTAATTGTTTTATATTCTTTTGATACTAGAATCACACTCGATTTTGTTTATTGTAAAAGACTGATGACCATCATACTATAGCACAGTCATAAAATCTAATTATATACACATACTATAAAACGTCAATTAAACATTTAGTAGTTCGTAGTTCTGCAGTTGGACTCTTCCTTCCGTATTCAGCATGTATTTATAATGTCTTTTCAATAGCATTATATAAATATACTGTTAAATATTGGTCTTCTGTAGAATGTTTGATTGAGCAATTTTATAGGATGTAAAATGTTATGTAGACAAACGTACTGATAAATCATAAAGTTGTTGAAATGTTAAGTAAGTTAAGATACTTTTTTCTTTACTGTAATACATTATTAGACGGGAACCCATCAAAATTGTAAGAATTTTTTTAACTTACTATCACCGTCAATTTTACACACTATAATTTACTCTGTCATTTTTCTTTCGTGTGATCTGTTAAATATGTTATACAATACATTAACAGCAGCGATTTTATAATAATATATCTATACTGCATTTGGTACGATGGGCACTAATTTTTTTACGATATTATATAATGTTGTATAATTTAATTGCAAAATTAAGATAAACGGACAAAAAAAACAAATAATTAATTTTGCGACGTTTTCCTCCATTGAATAACTAAGTGTTGAAAAAATGAAATGTACTGTATAGATACCAACAATTTTAAAATTGATTTTTATTCATATATATGTTACTAGTTTTTTGTTGTAATCATAATGCTATATAAAAGCAATATATAACAACAGACACTCATCGTAATGTAGGCATGTATATAACATAACGTATATAGTCACCGTAAATGATTATTGTTTTTATAAATTAATTGATTTATCCAACAAAAACTTGTTGCAATACATAATAATAATATAGTAACAATAGTAGGTCTATATCTGTACTTTTTTTTGCATGTGATGCAATGGTACCAAAGTGAAAGCAAGTTGCACAGAACCCCACAGGAAAAATATTGCCGTATGATTTCTTGGTTGCGGCTTTATTTACATTTCAATGATGATTTTTTTCGTGTGGTTCTCTACAAATTTCTTTCATCCCTGTACTATTTCATCCACAGTAATGTGTGTCGTATATAGTAAGCGCTTTCACTCAGTTTTCTCCAAGCTTTCACAGTTTACTGCGTAACACATTGTATTACAGACTATACATATACTCGTTTGATGTTTTTTGTAAAAAAAAACACTTAAATCACTTTTAAAAACATACAAAAACATGAAACAAAAATTTTCAACATTACGCTAGGATATTGAACATATTATTACTTAAGTCTCTTTCTATGTAACGTGATAATTAATTAACAATAGTAAAAATTGTATGCATATATGTATTATATAACGTAGTCAAATAATCATGATTCATTCATTCCTTTTTCGCTCAACAGTGCGTAAACACCGAGTTACTGTCTCATCACTTCACAGTCTCACCTTCATGTAATTAAAATATATATAACAAATAAAATACGCAAAACATTTCGTAGTTAAAACGCATAATTTTCTATCTTTTGGTTTCTCATTTTAACAGTAAAAGGAATACCATAACATATTATAGTGCATGTAACATAAAATATTGTGTATATGTATAATATATGTATGATGTAAACAAGTTATTGAATATATAGCTCTGTTTTATTAGTATGCATAATGTATAGTAATATTATGTATATCATTGTGGTTTTCATTTTTAGGAAAAAGTCGTTATACTTTATCTCTAATCGCACCAATGTTTGTTTTTCATATATCTTATTATATATATATATAGTTCTTGTAATCACATATATTTTTTTCGAAAAAATTCTCTCAAGAATTTTATAGGTTATATAATATTACATCATCGTTTTGTATGTATACCTCAAGGACTGAAGAATAAACATACACAGATCACTAGAATATAGGTAATCTTGCAAGTAGTTTTTTTTTCTCCAAAGAATCTTTTCCCTGTATCTTGAGAATGTAAGTATAAGTGCAAGTTTTCGTATTTTGGTCAAACGGTGGCCAAAATTTTCATTAAATTTTTGAAAGAAGAGAAAAACGTTTTACGAATTATATACACTTTTACCATATTATATAATATGTTAAGTTATTAAATGATGACATTTTATACCTCCTTACAGTTTGATACTTTTTGAAAAATTTAAATGGAAATTTGTTTTTGTCATACAACTTTTTTAGGAGTAACGTTTCGTTTATGATGTACTAATAGATCCTTTTGCGATGATTGTAAATAAAATATATATATGTATATGTATAATATAATATTTACGATTAAACATATTTTAGTTGCAGTTTGATAAATCTTAACAATTATATAATATGTTACATCTATATGTACTATAGCATTAAAATATATGATTAATTTAGTACTCTATATATATTCACGGTTTATACGACATATATTTTAATACCAATCTATGGTTTTTCTCTTGATTTTCTTGCATTCACATTTACTTCCAGGTCAGCGAAAAAAACTTGAGAAGAATTTTCATACCTCTATAAGTAGAAGACCTTCTTCTGGAGTTTTTTCTTCGGTCATTTTTTTTACAATTCTAACGTCTAATCAAACAAGTCCCATCATACATCTGTCTCATTACATATATATATACACACACACATATATATCTCACGATTTTCGTTCGAAGTGCTGCAACTAAAAATGGAACTGGATTTCAGAATGCGTAAAAACGTGCTGATTTCAAAAGCCACTTTTGTATATATATGTATAATATGCACATGTACACATTACCCATATATACCATATATACTTTACAATTTTACAATACTATAATACATTATGTCATTCCAAAAAAAAACAAAGAGGATCACGAAAAAATTTTCACGTTGTTTACACAAAACAAAAATCCAGTGCTAATTTTCAGTTGTTGTCCGATATTATATATATATATGTATTATATAAAATACGCAATATAATAATATATTATGTATGTATAAATTTCTAGAGCGCTGCTGCAATTTTTTAATCGTTCATGTATATATAATATATATACGAATATCTCTTTGACAATGAGAACTAGATATAAATATGTACATTTATAATATAAATTATATACTTTTCTATATATATATATATATATATACTTTGAAGTAAATCTTTCTAGTACCCATAAATAGTACTTTATATATGATGTGTTCAGTGTTTACACATAGTGAAGAATTGGTATTACTATATATATATAATATATATATTATACTATTATAGTGTCTCATTAAAATATTTACAATTGATATAACGATATCATATTCTTATATTCTCTAGGGTAATAATATATTATTATAATCTTTTATAACATGCATGCATACATTACATGTAGTGCATACCTATATATTCCCTATTCTAGTTTGTATTATAACATATCATAATTAGTTAAGACTAATGCCTTAAATTCATCACTTTTAATGAACACAATCAGATTAGCTTGGGTGTAGCAACAGTTTTTTATCCCATGAATACAGAACATATTATGTATATACATACAAAATTATTTGTATTTTTCAATTTTGTATATATGTGTGTATAATGTCAAAACACTGCTAGCAATTCACCTTGCTTCCATAAATTTTCTGTATTGTTTTGTGGATCGTACTGTACACATTTTTGTATATATATACATATATACCTTATATAGAAAATTCGTTTGTAGCAATGCATAATTCAATACACTCTTAAAGATACTCCTTCGAATATAAATATAATATTCATAATATTTTATAATGTATTATTTTATAGTATGCCTACGATAGCGGTGTATTTAATTAGTAACACACTGATAATTTTCATCTTTTTTGTATTTCATACAATCATTCTACAAAATATACTACCGAGGATAAATTAATACACGAATATTTTACATCAGGGAAAATATGTAGGAAATCCAAATTTGTAACATATATTATGCTGTTTATAAATTTATTCGTAATATTTTTTTAATTCCTTAAAACGTAGAATCCTAAAATTCATTCGATCAAGTATATTTTTAATTGTAATACATAACACATCAATTTATAAAGCTGATTATTATACGTACATGTATTTACTTAATCTAATGGATTTGTTTAGAACACACAATTATGACACACAAGTATTCTCATACAGTACTTTTTACCTACAGTTTATAATAATATATTATATATTATGTTTCTTCAAAGTAAATTTTAATTCTTAACAGTACATGCCCAATATTTCCCATTTTTCAAATTTTTAAATTTCTAAATACTTAATTACATACTGTGTTACGTGAAGAACAGATAAATATTAGATCGGAATAACTACTAGCCTATATTATTAATCATTGTGAATAATGCGACATAACTTAATATGTACTACTCCTTACTATAATATACTAACAAAAATAAATACTTGTATCCAAACTCCTTGAATATAGATGATAATAATAATAGTATAATTAATACAATGATTACTGATTACTATAGGAGTATGCATATAAGAGAGAGAGATAGAGGGAGAGAGTAAAATTCTCAAGCTACACGATAATACCAAAACACTTTGATTTTCACATTTAATTACCCTAAATGTATTACTAGAATTTAAGACATGACAAGAGTATATAAATTGAGGTGCGGAAAAGTTTTTACAATACATAATTAATAATTAATATTTAATATGTAACAATTTAAAACGAACCCAAATAAAATACTAAATCAAGATACATAATTTTCATGTAAATACTTTGTGAACTGTCTAATTTGAAAAATTAAAACTTTTACAGCAAAAAAAAAACGTAAAGTAAAAAAAAATCATTCAAGTCGACTTGTCTTTCAAAGTTAATAATGATAACTTTTAAGCCAGTAATAATTACTGAAAGTTAAATTTTCTTTCGTTCCTAAGTTTTTTTTTACTGGTTTTTCTATCTACAAAAACACAAAAAACTTTTCATGAGTAACAAACAAACACCATAATGTATAACCATTTTAAGTAATCTAAAATAAGAACTAATATTATTTGCAATATAATATTGTGAGCTTGCGTAAAAAAGTTGCGAAAAATACTCTAAATTATATTGCTCATACAGTTGATTAACAGAGGATGGCAAAACTCATACATAAAATGAAAAAAGTTAAATATACATTATTTTTAGAACATAAAATACATTGAGGTAGATATATTCTTACATGTGAAATAAAACATTATTCTACAAATATCCGCCTTTTACTTATTCCTTTCTATACCTTTCTTGTTGTGCAAAGCTGATTCGGCGATTTACTGTAAAACTTTAAAGGTGCAATGACGATCTTCTTGTTTTTGCTCCTTTTACAAGTCATTGATTCCGCCATCAGCAACCCCATGTCTAACTTTGTCGAGAACTATTTAGAAAGTTGATAAATAAAATTAATTTTAATCCCGATTTGGAAACAATAGATATTTAAAATGTCTTCAGCATGATGCTTAAATAGATCTTGCATGTGCCAGAAAATTATGATGCATACATTACATACGACATAGAAAACATACCTTTGTTTACAAACTCCGTCGTATGTCCCCCAATCTTTCCGGTCGATCCAGCTGTTATTTTGAATAATAAAAAAAATTAGCCATTAGTTGAATGAAAACAAGGAAAGTAATTTCTACTATGTAATAGTTCAAGTAAAACTGGACATAGTCTAAGTGTTATATTTTAGTGATTCAAACTGTATTTTATTTTACACGCACTTATACCACCAGTTTTAGAGATTCTCTCGACTTGTAGGGCTAAAGGTTCTGAAGGGTTCAGTGGATCAGATGAGGTGCTCTGTATTCCATCCATAGTTGCAAATATTACTTCTCTAGACTTTTCTATTGCTTCAATCAACCGTTCTGTATTTAGAAAAAAATATTTAAAATATACATATGTATTTAGTCATAATTTCAGTATATATCTTAATTAATACATGGGTGCCTAAAATGTGTGATTGCCATCTCGAGCACCCAAAATAGTAGTACATTTAGGCTCATAACATTGTTGGTCTCATCAAATGGCGCAAATGTATTTTTGTTAATACTATAATGAAATTCAGAACCTGAAGTCAAAATACTATCCATTCAACACCAAGTGTTTCAGCGTCTTTAATTTAAGTTTCAGAAATACATTTAGCATTTGACTAAGGTTAATTTTTGTGAAAATCGGAAATTATGTGCATGGAATATTGCAAATGTTTTTAATGAGGTACCTGAAACTACTATTTTGATCATTCGGAAAAGTACTCACTTTTGACTTGATTACGATTAGCTAAGGATACTAATATTATGATACATGTCTTTATATCTAGTTCATGTAGGACTACATTTTTTTCAATAAACTATACATTACACAACATTCTCTTACATACATGTGAGTATAGAACACCTTAAATAATAATAATAATATATAATGCTGTATTTGCACTACAATACATCATTATAAATACATAGATATTAGATATATATTAGATATATATGTATGCATACATATGTATATGTAATGTGTAAATATGCGTTACACATTGGATACAATATATATCTATACAATTCAATGTGTACTATTTTCTGCATATATACAGATATCATGTATACACATTCATGCAGGAGCTTATTTGCAAATCAAGTATCTACAAAATTATAATAATGGTTCACAAAACATGTGCGGTTCGTCATCAAGGTCAATTATATATGTAAGGTCAGGCAACAGAACTGAATGAAGCCAAACAATTAAACATGTACAAATTCTATAAAGTGTTGTCTGAACTCATCCATGTATATATGCAGAATATGAATACTAAACAACCTATGGTGTAGTGCTTAGATTGTAATCCTTATACAAATGACATATCTTTTATACTGATTACATTTAGGCAATGTTTCAATACCATGAATATAATGTATAATACATAATATGTAGCAAACTATGTAACGATATGATATATTCTATAGAATTTATTATACAGAGATTTATTCACTTACTGTGCTCTTGTTCTAGTCCGTAGAGTTTAAGCTTGTTTGCCTCATGTTGTGCTTTTTTCTTTAAGCGGCAGGCTCTGTTTTTTAAAACAAACAAGATAATAAATGAGTCATATTATATTTAAAAAAAGATTCTGTTAAGG
Organism: Sminthurinus aureus; assembly: GCA_034698265.1. Taxonomy (NCBI): domain Eukaryota; kingdom Metazoa; phylum Arthropoda; class Collembola; order Symphypleona; family Katiannidae; genus Sminthurinus; species Sminthurinus aureus. The sequence continues at coordinate 7,447 of JAQGBH010002920.1, forward strand.
ATGCATATTGAATCTTTGGCTGTGAGCATATAAAAAATCTTGCACATCAAATCCATATACACACAAGAACATGTATCATGTGCACACGTGTATATATATATATTTGAATAGTATGATGTGCTCATATAATACACATAATGAATAATAACAATTCTGCAAGTGCAGAATCACTAACGAAATAAAGTACACTGACTTTTTGTTGGGCACGAGGAAAACTTGACTTTATATTATTATATATCAAATACAAGGAATAGATACATACTACATACATATACTGTGTACAGCGTACACATTACATATGTAGTACATATATATATTTCTTGCACTTTTTCCTCATACAATTTAAATTCCACATTCATACAAAATATTGACTCACTGACTCAAAAGCTTTGCTTACAAAATCTAAGAAAAGAAATCACAACAAAAATTTAAAAATAAAATAAAATAAAACCTCGATGCTAGCTTGTTCTTTTCCTTTCGAGAACGTGTCTTTACGGCATTTGGAAGATCAGCTACTGGAGTCATCTCAGCAATCACTTTATTCAATCGATCAAGTTCTTTTCCTATCTGCCACAATTTTCTTGGGTTGGGAGTTAAATCATTCCCGTCACCTTTGAAATAAAAATCAAGATTACATTATAACAATGAACATTATAGACACTAAACTTTCTCTTGTTAATTTCTAATGGATTAATATAGATATTATATTTGTATCTGTTGAAAAAGTCAAATCATTACCTTTACGAGCTTTTCCACTAAACAAAGTTCAAAAAAAGTATATAATGATTTAGTACGACAATACTTTTACATACAATAATTATTTTTACCTTCATAACATGTTAATATATTTTGATTAGTGTAGTTTTACGCAATATACCTGTGCTTGATGCCTTGAATATGACATAAAGGACTAAAAACAGGATCAGTAGGTCGTTGTAAAATGTGAGGATCCTCTTGAGTTGGTGTTAGGACAAGACGTTGGCCTTTTGGGCCCTTGGCCTGAACATTGTACTGCCAGAAAAATCTTTCACGTCGAGTTCCATTACTGCTGCCTGGATTGCTCTCAGTATCACTATTATCAGAATCTATAACAATCATAAAAAAATGTACATGCCGCACATTAGACACATTTTGAATGGAAGAAATGTTTAATTAACCTTTATACAAAAATGAGTTTTGTATATTTTACACGCTTTACAAATATAAATGCATATGTGTAATGTGAATACAACAGTTTTTTTTAAAATAATTTTCTTACCGTCATCACTCGTGTCATGGTCACTAACATCATCTGAGTCAAATCCCTCATCCATAGAAAGAGAAAAATCTCTACCTGGACTGAGAACATCTGTAAAATAATGAATTACAATGTAAATTTATCTATAATGATATTGGCAATAACTTTGGCGTTCAGAAAGTGAAACACAAGCGATTAAATGAAATCATAAATCATCTAAAAAAATAAATGTGAAAGGGGAATTTTAATGTTTTTGTTATATATTTACCCGCTGAAATACTGGATGTAGAGCCAGCTTCTGCTAAAGACCCCGTTGACAATAGATGAGGGCGAGGATCTCGTCGTTGCCACACACTTTCTCTTCTTGCTTGCCATGACTCCCATGCATTATGATTTCCAGATGGAGCAGAGGAAGATAGTCTTGCACCTCCTGGACCTGGTGATAGGGATATTGATCGAGGAAGAGATTGACCTAATGGACTGGTATCGGGTGATTCTAATGAGTTTTGTAATTCTCTTCTTAGTAGTAATTCTCGAAGTCCACCGGAACTTGTTTGGGGAGGCATTGGTGGATTATTGGAAGAAATGAAACTACTACTAACGTTATCAGTCGTCAGAGTGAGAGTAGGCTGCACTGAATTGTAATCAATAATTGTATTGGGAGGAAGTGTGATGGGTACACTAGTACCTGGAGCAGGAATAGTTATTTTTTGATTAACTGCAGGAAATGAGGATGACGGCTGAACGGTTTGAAAAGGAGAAAAATCATTCTCGGGATCTAAATTGATTGGATCTGAATTTCCTCCACCAGGAGTTTGGGGAGAAGGAGTAGCTTCAAATGGTAGAGCACCGGTATCAGCAGGCCAATAAAGATCATCAAATGTTAATCCATCTAAATAAGCATCGGCGTCTGGAGCATTTAACTAATAAGAAAATAAAAATTTAAGTGGGATTAATATAAAAATGACATAAAATTATATGTCATTCAAATATAACATATTATTTTAAAAATACACACATAAATAATTTTATGTCATTGTTCAATAATAACATGTAATACGTAATAACATGTAATACGTACTACAAAATTTCTACTTTTTATAAACAATAACAAAGTTAAAAAAAACGTCTACATAATATAGCACACTTACTTCAGCTAGGGTAGGTTCAAGAAGATCACTCCTTTCAACTTTAAAAATATCATCGTCATCAACAGCCATAGATAATTTTGAAAGTTCTCCTTCCATACTAAGTGCATCCATGTCCTCCATTTTCATAAATGGTGCATCCATTGAGTCTGTATTCTGATCAAAATTTGTGAGACCATTCCATCCATTCATTTGGGATGAATATGCTGAACTAGATAGAAGACCATTTTGATTAACAATCCAATGTTGAGGCTCTGAGATCTGACGTCTATTCGGTATCGGCATTCCTTGAGGTGAGGATGGGCCCATTGAAAGTGGACTCAATGGGCTCAAGTTTCCTGGACTTGGACAAAGCATTGGACTTCCCGGACTACTTTCTCCTGATTTTGATTTCAGCAAACGCTGATTCATATGAACTTGAAGTAACTGAGACATTGTAAAACTCGGTGCCGTGCCGAAGCAGGCTTGTTGTATTAAAAAATATAACCCTTCTTTTCACTTACACTATTTTCTCTTTCAAGTATGATGCACTTTATTTATTATTTATTCATTAAACTTAACAACACTCTTAAGTTTTAGAATTTATCCGTTGAATCTCACTAATGTTTTATTTTCTTGTGAATAATGACTGTTTGGCCTTCCTCCACAATCTGAAAATGACAAAAAGTATCAAATTAATTATTTTGACCAAAACAAGTCTCAGAAGAATCGTATTACATGTAACATTTATTTTGTTCCTTCCATTGTGTGTAGTGTGTACATCACATATTAGATGATGAAAGTTGGAGGTTTCTATTTTGTGATGAGTGATGACACATGAAAGTTCATACACAACATTTTATCATTATAATATTTAATATTTACCCCATTTTATAAAAATACACATTAAATATTGAACAGCAGTGTACTTATCCGTGACAATCAAATAAAAATGAACCAATTTTAACTATGTATGAATATGACACTCAAATTATAACCTACACAATTATTTAACAAATGATCATGATTCATAAATTGTGACGCGTGCTCGGATTTAGGTTATCACTCCCATAATTGACAGTAGAATCAATGAAACAGTTTTGCCTATATGTTTATATCCGCTAAATTAATAACATGTTTAAAATATTTTCTTCAGACTTTCTCGTGAAATACTTTGTTTTACTCTTTTGTTTCATAATAGCTGACAAGTAATAGAATGCATAAAATTTTCCTAAAACTATAAGTAATGATAGCATTAAATCAGAGAACAAAAAGGATACTCATAATGTCTCAAACCATTTGAACAGTAGGGCTTCTGTAAAAAAAATTAATATTTTCAAGTTTAACAAAAATAAAACTACATTAATAATTAATAATCATGAAAAATAATTTACATGTAGAGTAGACAAAATGTTAAGTTGCAAACTCAGGATTTACAACAATTTAAAACCTACTCAAATTACACGTTTCATACAAAGCTGTAACAAATAGTAAAAAACAACATTTTATAAAAGGTATAAATACATGTATATGTGCTAAATTCACAATGTTTCATGTGCTAACAGCGTGTTGAATGTCAAACATTCCAGTAAAAAAGTGTAAGTGCAATGTCCTCACGATACAGATTTCTCATCACGTGACATATCTACTCAAAGTAATCATATGATAAAAACAAAAAAAAATTGGCAGTTTTACAAACTAACTGCCCTTTAAAGTAGCTTTCAAAATACTAAACCTCAAACCGTACTAGTTATACACATACATATTACACAAGCCCATCCAATATGCAGATACACTCAAATTTGAAATTGTACTGACAGATGACAGATAAACGTCATGAAACATTTACTGCAGTCCATTTTTGCAACAAACATATTTTCAAGATGTATCAGCAAAAAATCATCCAGTGCAAATTAGTTTATCATTTATCGTATGTATCAGGGCATAGTTTGTGTTATAATATCTTGGAAACTCCAATAGTGTATTCTACTACATAAAAATACTACTACTTGCTTTGAATTGGGGCTCAAAGTATAAACAAGAATAAAACAACATCATGACTTCATGAGACAAAAACCACAGGATGCAAGTCTTCTAAAGACCTTGAAGAAAAAATTAAATAACCAATAGCAAAAGTCAAAAGACCAACTGCTTTTGGAAAATACATACAATACAATTTATCCCATTCAATAGAACAGTACTTAAGTAGTTATTAAGTACTAATAAAACAACGATTGATTATGATTTTTGGTTCCCTCCATTATTTTTTTTAATGGAAAACAAAAATGTTACTTAATGTACTTACATTTTAAAAACAAAACGATGACGGAGGGAGCCAAAAGTCATAATTTTGTCGTTTTTTATTGCTACTTACATAGTTTACATAATAGTCTAACACACGTCAATAATACACCAATGATTATAAAAATAGCGTTCAAAAAATTCTTTGCACTATTGTATCTTATTTAATCACATAAGTAAACACGTTCTCCATCACCGTTAACAAATAACTCGACTTTTACACAGACACGCGCATCAAAATGAAAAACTATTTGTTTTAGAATTTTTGCATGGGTGGATAATCTCCCTAAATCTTTCTTTATGTCATTTAATAGGACTCAGTAAATAGTCAAAAAATATACAATTAATAATAATAATAATTGTTTAAAATGTCTTTGAAAAATTGTTAGGAAAACATGCAATAAATATTTAACATTTTAACAATAAAAAATTCAGTAAAAGAGCAATAGAACTCACAACAAGGCAAGTGGCACTTTTTTTTTTGTTTGAAATTTAGGTTCACAAAACACTACTTCCTTAATAATATAATATACTCCACCTTGAATTTACTAAACTACAGTTCGGGTCAATACACGACTTGTCAATTAAACGGCACTCTCATGACTAAAATACGAATCATACAACTAATGCATTTTGGTACACTCACACGAATATTACAATCACACGCTCTCTCCTCATTATGTTTCAATTTGGATAAAATTCTCATGGAACCTGTCTATATAGAATATAGAATCAAGATAGGTCGTTATGATATATTTAAATATGAAATTAGATATGTACATGGCATAAGATATGGAGTATTTATAACTTTTTGGTTTCTGCATGCTGTTGATTTAATATCAAATTTATATCATTAGGCAACACAGCATAGTTATTATACACAACATAGTATCTGTCGGTCAAAAGAAACCAAAACATGCAGTAAAATATATACTCCTGCTTTCAAAAAATGATACAGCAATGCATCATGACGTATTTATATCAAAATATTTCAGCTTTTGAATAGTTACGTGTTACGTAACACATAATGCATCCTAAAACTATCTAATAAATAAATATTATACATTCGTATAGCTAAAGGACTTTCCATGTGTTTCACTAATAGTAGTTTTCTATCATGGAAACATTATGCATAAAACATGTAGTGGTAATAGTGCTTATTTACATCATATGCTTGCAATATATTGCAATTTGAAGCACTCAAACTGTAACTTTCCCACATTTATCCATGTATAAAAAATATTATACAAGTAGTATTACAAGTTCATAATACTGAGCTTTAGTGATTCAACTACTACTAGATCGGTTATATTTTATATTTTGTACAGTCATTTGAAAACTGAAATTTAATAGTTCATTTACTATTCGCTACTATCAACATTCCATTTGTGAGAACATGGAATACAAGTACTGTGTGTATAAATTAATTTTACAATATCGGTATAGCTTACACCATACAAGAGTAGAATGTTACACAAATATCTACAACACAGCAAATAATACACTGCCAATATTCAACTTGTTTAATACGCAAACTCACACGATGTTTATAACCACAATTTAAACGTTTTTAGCTGTGCTGCTTACAAACAAACCTGCTATAATCCTCACATATACACAGTCTAATATATATTGAATTCATACTGATGTCGTGCTGAACAGTACATTTACCATTAAACTCATACATAAGTGCAACATAATACATAGTGATAATATGAATAACAAACCTACAATCAGAGTCAAATGTTTAAGCTTACAAATAAAGGCACAAATAATCAATTATAACTGTTGACGTTTTCTAGTTCAGTTTAGTAGTATCTAGTACAGAATTTATCATCATCATATTGCACATAGAAAAATATGAAGAAAAAAAGTCCTTAAGCGATATTTGCCTTTACAATAATCAAATTACAAATCTAAAGTATAAATGATGTTAATTAGATGCATAAAATTACACATTTCTATATAATATGTATGCATGTACATGTTATTACTTCATGCATCAGAAATATTTAAAATTTAATCTTCAAGTACTTTAAGGAGAAGAGAAATATTTTATCAAAGACTCAATTGTAAAAACATATTTGTTAGATAGATGTAATGGATCTGCTTTTTCCGTCCTTAAGCTATATACAAGAACATCAATAATTACACATACCGAAAGAAGAAGGAAAATCGAAACTTTTTAGTATGCAGATAACCACAAAAAGTTGCAGACAGTCACAACGCTTCTTTACAACATTAAAAAAAATGAGGAACTAAAAACTAAAACAAGCTTCACTAAGTTTGAAAAACTACCATTATAATATTATTATTATACATAGTGTAAAAACTTTGAGCAAGTCTGCAATCGAAAAATTTTACGATACAGTAATTAAACTATGTACACATGTGTGTAGATGTTATAAATACATTAACTCATAGTCCAAAATACTTTGTAAAATTCCAGTAATAATGAAAAAATCACATGTGATAAGAGAGATTACGGTTCTATTTTCAATCAAATCAAATCACCCCATTTATGAACCGCCTCCAAGTTCAATAGATAATAAGCTTATCATTAGTTTTTGAAGGGTGTCTAGAAATTATTGACTTGAGATAGTTCTACACAAGTCCCTTTTACGCTTCTAATTTTATAACCTGTTACTCACAGGTTGTAAATAATACAGTACAAATATATTATGTATAGTGGAACGTGACGAATAGTCGTTACCAACAATGAAATAAGATCAGCATGACATAAATAATAATTAAAAATCTCTATTGCATAACGTTCCGTAAACTTTGTTCTGAAATTAATTTTGTCATTTCTCATGCCATAAGATATCAAAATAAGTGTATATGCTTGTATATATGACTTTCAATAAGAAGCATAAACTATACTTAAACACGACAGACATCATGTAACATGTTTAATGTTTACTAAGAATAAACCATACAAGCTGTTGATACCTATTGACAATTTTTTACATTATTAATTATAACTTTTAAAAAACATCGAAAACCAAGTTGTTGTGCCTATAACGATGTATAAAAAAGAAGAATACGATCATTAAGCAATAAGCAACACAACTCTAAACAGCTCCATTTTCCATAAAATCGTAATTTTCTGTTTACATTCAATATAATACGTCCTTATCTTTAAATCCTTGTTTTCCCGTCACTAAAAATTCTTTTTAAGAAATATATAAACGTTATAGTCATAATCGTTTCTTGGAAACGAAGTAAACAGTTCACACCAAAAATATGTTGTGATTGTTAGCATTATTATGCATAATGAAATTAATCTCTACTCTTTATTCTATTTAATAACATCGCAGATCATATAGAATTCATAATATATCATGTATATTATTGTAAATACAATTTAACTTTTATTCTGTTCACCACTACTCAATAACAACAAATAGAATACTCTATGTATACGTTATAAATTATAAACCCATATAAAAATGTACGTGCGTATCTCGTATTGTACAGCATCAAAGCATGCTACGTGAATAGATGACGTTTCCTGGAATAAACATGTATGCATACTAATGTTGAATACTACTATTCTAACTCTGAATAAATTATTTGGAAATCGAATACAGGGTTTAATGAGCCGTCAACTTGATATACAGATAGACGTTGTTTGTATATATATAATATATATTCCTATGTACACATGTATATTATGTCATTATCTAAACGAGAATATTTGCTTTCGTCTCAGCTTTAAGCTTTGACTTTGTAACTTTATTATAACTTTTGAAAATTCTCACCATTGCATACCCCCACACATATTTACGATGTTATAACCATTAGTATTACTTGTGGGTTTATGCCTGTTCAAACGTGTCATGTAGTAGTAGTAGTAGTTGTAGTAGCTACTGTACAAAAATAATATGCGCCTTCCCTCCTTCAGACACACCTACTACAACAGCCAACCCGCAAATTTCATTCCAAACTGAACCTTTTTCCATCTTTTATCTCGTCTTGTTTTTGTCTGCTGACGTACTTTCCTACGTTGTGCAAAAATATTCATTCATATCACCTGCTGCCAATGTGTCATGGTCAAATGATATAAAACTAGAGTACTACATATATACTCGTGGCACTTGGTCATGTGACCAGGACTCTCTGTGTACATATGTATGTTTACAAGCATGGAATCGTTCTACGGTTTTGGTTTTCCAACGTTTTTACCCATGTGCTGTCTCATTTTTATCCATTTCCTTCCGCTTAAAGTACACATAAGATACAGTATAGTTTCAGACTACAGCCCGATGCTTTGATTTAGTGTTGTTCATAGTCTATTCATTCTTTTTCAAAATAATGATAATGTAAGAAACTTGTGAATTTTATAAAGCAAAAAATTAAGTATGTGAATGATGACATCCTATTACTTCTTGCGTCATTCATTTCTAATTATGTGTAAAACCAGCTTTTTCCAGGAGACATATTTCGTAACTGTTCTAATCTTCTAGGTTTCTAATGCACATATCTGTAGAATCAACTTCAAAACAGATATAAAGTTATGCTACATTTGTCAAGAATTCTTTTATTGCAACTAATTGCAATTTTATTGTTGTGTCGTTTTTTTGTGCAACAAAACAATCTTCAGAAAATGGTTCTCTATACCTTGAAACGAATATAGATATCAATTCAGAAATATTCCTAAAAATCCCAGAAGTAATCGTAAGAACAAATCTAATCTTCAACACATGCTTCAAAGTTTAAAGCTCAAACTATGTTTCATAATATGAAACATTATGAAACATATTATAGAGTATAAAAACGAATTCTGCATTATTTTACCTAGAACATTTTTTTCCCATTTCTTGCGAATTAAGGAGCCGTGTTTTGTCAAAATTAAAAATGATGTCACTGTGCATGATATGATACTCTTGTCTCTTGTACTATTGTAATTGTCGTCTAAACATGCACATATCATTGAACAGAAGTCATTCGTGGTTACATTTAGTCCAGGATGTGAGATACATATCACACTATGTTTACTTTACATAGATTTTAATGTGTATGTGCTTAACAGGAGAACTGACAACAATAATACTTTTGAAACAATGCAAAATTAAAATACGATACAAAGCGTGTAACTATTGTATAGGGGATGGAAAATGTAATAACAGAAAGTTTATGAAATTACAATTGATTGCTTTTATACAAATTTTCCTATCAACAAATGAGTTGTGAATGAAGTAAACAACTTAGCCCTCATTTATATGATGAATAACTGATTGTTTGAGACATACATGTTTTGTCGGGTTACAAATAATGTGTCAATTTTCAATAACAGAATTAAATGGATAAATTTTTGTATTGTATTGTTCAACTACAAGAAAACATTAAACAAGGAAACTAGAGCAAGTTCAGTGCACATTGAATATTTCAACTTATTGGAACAAATAAAATGGTTACGGTTTCAATACAGAATACAGACCGTAAATATTTGAAAAGGAAAAAAACCATAATATTATAATGTCAAAATTGTGAGGCAGTATCACAATTACCACTCAAAAATCTAATGTATTAAATTTATTGCCTTTTATTATTTGTTTATTTAAAAAAGGAAATCAGCGCAACATTATTCCTACATTTGAATTTGTATATCAATAATCTAGCATATTATGTACACATACAATTTATGATGTATCTTTTAGGCGACAAACCAAATATTCGGTACACTAAAATACACTTTTTTTACATGTATGAATATAAATACTAATCTCTATTTCAATGGTGTACTGAAGAATATTTGAGCTTGAATTTCGATGGTAAAATTAATAGAATACAGATAAAGTAAACGAGTCAATAGTTATGAGTATACATGCATCAAGAGTCAAAAGGGAATCAACAAACAAATTCTTAGACAAAAACTTCCAAGTACATCCAAGGAATTTCCATATTTAAGTACACACATATATATTGAGAGGCTTTCTGGTATTAGATGAATTAAAGTTCAAAAATTTGAATAACTTCAAAAACATGTAGGTAGGTAATGTTTAAAACTATAATAAAAGAGCATAATGTAAATGTCCTGACTTTTTGAAAAAATCTGATTGGCTCAGTGGAAGACACTCCTACCGTTCATGTTTACAATAACAACACTGCTCACTCATTCAAAAACAACAAACAAAAAAACACACGTGTCGGTGATTTTCATATAATAATATAGAATATTACTACGAATAAAGTTGTATCCGAATGAAACGATTCATTACGGTTATCACCATGATAATGCTAAAGAAGACTCAATGAAGAATATGTATTTAGGTACATTATTTAATATATATATGGCATGTAGTAACCACACTGCAAAATACACCACACATGATGTGAATCATAGTAATGCGTATTACATATTATACTACAATAAACTCGAGTTATGACTTATTCAAACAGGCCATTACCAAACAAAGGATGTTGAATATTAAAAAATAAAATACTCAGACTAGTATATAAAGTATACCTCAAAAGGATGTACGCTATATATGCTAGATATACGTATAGGATAGATAACTATAGACTTTATTTTAGCGACTGGAAAATTCTGAACACATATATATGCACGGTCATTATACATTCGTCCAATGATAAAGGTTACTACTACCATAGTATATGTAACTATAATGAAGAATTTTTCTAGTATGGTTCTCATATACACTGAAAAAGATCGCATGCTTTTGGCATGGTAAAAATGGCAACGTACCAAGTTTGCGTAAGTTGTTTTTGTTGTTGTTGATGTCGTAGTTTTTATTATTTGTCTGACTCGTGAATCAGCTAGCAAATCATGATGCTTGAAAAGACCAGCCCACAAATAAAAGTAACTACTATGTACCACAAACAAGCTACACACCTCCAAAAACTCCAACTTCTTACAAGTAAAAGTATATTATAATATGTATAATGATGACGCTACAACATACTACACAGTAAAAAATATAATAATTGTTCAGTTAAATTGTGGTACAACAATATTATCATTGTTACTGCAAGCCTCAACTTGTTTTTCTTGAAACTTTCAAAATTCAATGAAATACATCTTCGCTATATGAGGTATGTAGCACTGCACATGTAATATAGATTGATTCTCACTTCTCATTACGTCTGCATCATGAATAAAATCAGCACCGTACATTGTACATGTAGAGTTACACGTCCTGCAGACAGAATACTGCTAATGTTGATTTTTGAAAACAATTCTTGCCCAAGCTGTATAATCTAATTAGTACACAATACACAACTACAGAAATATAACAAGGACCTATAAGTAAGAATCAACATTGAAAAGCTCAACCATACAATAATAATAATATATGATAGTTTACTAAATTTATTTACTCTATAAAAAAAATTTTTATTCAAATAATTCATTACTTGTACCAAAAAAAACACAAAATTACTGCTATAATAACAATAACAGTTATTATTATTATTTTAAAATTCCTAATTCCACCACACACTGCATGTTATATTCATAATGTCGTTTAGTATACAAATATCATACATTTTGTACTACTATGTCCTTTCATTCATAACCTTATACATATATTCCATTCTTTGTAAAGAGAACTACAAATAATGTAAGTAAAACAACATGTAGATAAAACAAACAAGCGTTCCAATAAAAAAACAACTGTAATGGTATTATAATGAAACAAAGATATTAAATACTAAGAGCATGTCGTAATACCGCCTAAAATATTTGTTCACACTTCTAAAAATGTGTATTTGCGTCTATACTCTATAGATTTAATATGTATGACCAAACGTTCAAAATTTGCTTTGTTTAGCACAAAAAGAAGTAAACATACATTGTCCAGTAGGTCTACATTTACTATAGGTACACGCATTTCCAGTTGTACAGTATTATTATTAATGTTTAATGTAGTAGAGAAAAAAATGTAGAGCGAATGGTCGCAAAAATTGTTCTTTGAGTAAATCGAGACGAAAATGAGAGCTCTACAAAAAAACACAAAAAAAACCTAGATACGTAATACTTACATATATATATACGCATGTACTGGTATAATACTCGGAAAAATCCGCCATAACAATGATGATAGTAAAATTGTAAACAGATCCAATTGCACATGAGCAATGTAGTAAACATAAAAACGGAGCGTGTATGGCTTGAATGAAATGTTGAGCCAAGATCTGATCTGCTAGCTCTATACTCTATAGAATATGTACTATGTACCAAGCTATGTAGCACAACTCTATATACCTATACAAATATCCACATACCTAAAAGCAGAGTGATATACATTTTAGATACATACACAACGCTCAACCTTGTACACATAGCGAATTTACTAAAGAGTATAACCTTGAGACTTTGAGAACTGCACGGAAATAAAATACACTGAAAGTCTTTAGCAGTTTGTACTACTAAGAGTTAGGTATTGTTGAGGTGTCTATACAAGAATGGACGGGATGAACAAAAAAAAAGAAAAAAAGAGGGATGGATCAACGAGAAGGAAAAAATGTCCGAAATCAAGTATGAGTTGCTTGGCTCTTTCAAATAAATGATATAATATGTACTACGTCTTGTTGATGGTAATAAAATACTCATGATATTACTTATGGAATCCTGGAAAATATCCACACGTGTAGGAGAATTTCCCTAATGTTAACAAACCTTTTATGTAGACTGTTTTCTTTTTCTTGGTTTGTTGAAATCAGAACAATAATTCCTATACCCTTTTCATCTATGTATCATGCATACTGGCTTATTGTTACGTTTTCTTTTATTTGGCATTTTACCTATACTAAACAGTTTGTGTATAGTCTCTCTTTTCTTGATTAACTTATCACGATAAACTATATTATTATGTCTGCATATTTTATTGATCATTCATTAAAATTCGTGCTGGCCGTTTCTCTTACAAAGGAGATTGGAATGATGGTGCACATTAAATGACATAGATTCATACACCCCATTTTACTACAACTGCCTTTATGATACTACAAACGCCTTTATAGAATTACATCAGAGCTTTTGAAATTGTCAGTAAATGACAACAGTTTAAAATATTTTGAAGTGACAACTAAAGCAAAAGCAATGAAGTTTAAGTTTGAATCAAATTTTGCAAGTTTTTAAATGAATGAGTTACGCTACAAAACAGTCATCTAGCATCACAAATAGGAAAGTTAAAGAACGAAGTCAAATTACTATCAATGAGTTCATGATATAACTTTTTCAAGATATCAAATATATCGATATTTTAGGACATTTACTTTAGTCCACAAGCCCAGAAAACACGAATCAGTAAAGTTTGACGTACGTTTATCTTCCCTATAATTCACATGTCAATTAATTTTAAGCGTATAATAATGAGTCCGTATGCATGTAATTTTAGTTTTGACAAATACCCTGCTGTGTGGGATTTTTGTCAAACGAAAAGAAAATGTGAAATAAAATATTTTCAACAACAGGATATGATATGTATCATTATATTAATTATGAAAACATTACATCAAAATTTTATTTCCACCTGATCGCTACACAGAGAATGACAGTGCAATGTTATTTGTATTGAATTTTTCTTGTTTTTTCTCATGTATTCTACTGACAAAGTCACAGTAGAATTTACGCAGCAGACAAAAGGACCGTTGTGAGGTTGTAATACGAGGAACTTTCCACAGGCTTCTTTGATGTTCTCGACTCTTCCACCACAACTGTGTGTGGCGTGAACGCATCTCCGCAGTTCGCAGGAGAGAGAAAATCTGAATGTATAGGCAAACCAAGTAAGTATAGATGTCGGTATGAAAAATCCGCGCGAAATATTTTTGTGGGGCTCGATTGCATATGTTTACATGTAAAGCATACGGAGAATTTTTGTCCCGGATTTTTA
>JAQGBH010002921.1:0-21971 GCA_034698265.1 Sminthurinus aureus
TGTGGAGAATGCACATTTGAGCGAAAACCGTTTGTAGCGACCCCTGGTGTATGGGACATGCATGATTCCAACTGTAGGGATCGGATTCACGAAATCACGTCTTTGAAAAAAGCAAGTGTCAAAAGTTATTTATCAATTTAAATCTATAATTAGTTGTTCATCCCTCTCATTTAGTCAACATGAAATGTCCTTTCCGTAAAAAAGAGACAATAGTGGAGTTTCCTTCAATTTCAACCTAGTTAGTTTAAGTTAATTTCTCTGTTATTGGGTCCTCTGTTCTCTGTTTTTATAAACAAGGAGGAAACAATCAGCATCATGTCAAAAGTTCAACAGATGAGTGTGATTACTTTTTTATCCTTTAGCTTATTTGTAGGAACTTTAGTGTTTTCAAGAGGATTTTTATTAAATCGACATATAATCCCTGACAAGTCAAGTCCATGTGTCCGACAACCGGTAATTAGTAATGAAGAGTTTAATCATAATCCACCTGATAATTTAGCCAATCAACAAAAACAACAACATCAACAACAACCCTCCAATAGTATTAGTAATAACAATAATACTAGTCAAGATGACATCAAAGCAACAACAAATTCAAAAAGTATTAATAAAAAGGAGCAACAGTATAGAAATAGTATCGAGTCATATTTATCTTGGTGTGATCCGTCACCGAGATTTCCAAAAATGATTCTACTTCTTGTTGATGCATTAAAATTTGACTTTGTCAAGAGGATGTCTTATCTCTCGTCAATAATTGAGAAAGGTGCTAGAAAGGAGGAGGAGAATGATAAAAAGGAACAAGATACGTGTTTATATAAATTTATGGCTGATCCTCCAACCACTACAATGCAGAGATTAAAAGCTTTAACTACAGGAACAATGCCTACTTTCATAGATGCTAGTGCCAATTTCAACAGGTATAATCGCTTTACATTTTTTTATACATAATTCAATTCAATATTAAATATACAATATTATACATGGCACATGTCATTTATGCAACTGATTGTTGATTTGTTATATTTTTATTTTTATTTTTCAGCTATGAAATTGAAGAGGATAGTCTCATCTATCAGTTTTACACTGCTGGAAAACGTATTGCTTTTTTAGGTGATGATACTTGGTTAAATTTATTTCCATCCACATATTTTACTTCCGGAATTATTGAAGCTCATCCGTCTTTCAACGCTTGGGATTTGGATACAGTTGACTTGGCAGTAAATGATTCCCTTCGTAGAATACTGTCACCTAAATATGAAAATGACTTTGATGTTTTAGTAACTCATGTCCTTGGTGTGGATCATTGTGGGCACAGGTAAATATTATTTTTTAAGTATAATGTTTCAATAATTATTATTGTAAATTTAGCAGTATTTTGTATTATATTGCTGAGTATATTATGTATAAAGTTGTAATACATTTCCTCTTTTTTTATAGATATGGACCAAGTCACCCTGAAATGGAAAGAAAATTAAGAGAAACAGATGAAATCATAAAATTTATACATGAATCAATGAGTGATGATACTCTATTTGTGATTTTTGGAGATCATGGAATGACAAATACAGGAGATCATGGAGGAGATTCTTTGGATGAGTCTGAAGCTGCACTAGTTTTAATTTCAAAAAATTCAAAGCCAAAAATTAATTGTCCAAAAAATAGTGAGGATGGTTCAACTTTAGAAATTTCTCAAATTGATCTAGTTCCAACAATTTGTATTCTTGCAGGAATTTCAATTCCATATTCTAATATTGGTCAACTTGTACCAAATATTTTACCAGAGAAAGATGTTACTATTGAAGCATTAGCTGCAAATATAGCACAGATTAATCAGTACATTACACATTATTCTGGTTCTGGTGAAAGTGCTATTACTGAAATTTCTGAAGGAGAGAAAGTTGAAGGAAAACAAGATTTGAATACTAAAATGAATCCTTCTGAAAATACAAATACAAATTCACTCAAATCAACATTACAACCCCTATATAATCAAGTTGAGAAATCATTTCAAAATTATAAAATGTTTTCAAATTCTAAATCATATAGTGAATTTCAACAATATTCTCAAATCTATTTTACACAAGTCAAATCAATTGCAAAATCTACATGGACCCAATTTGATGTTCCTATGATGTGGACTGGAGTGATTATTTCATTATTATCCATCATTTGTCTGGTTACATACGTCTGTACTATACCTACATTTGAAGAAACAAGAGTTAAATATTCAGTATTATCTTGGCTTTGGCCATCCCTTGCACATTGGTCCGTTATGTGTACTTGTTTAATTCATTCCAATTCAACAACTGGACTTTTTGCCATTATTATTTCAACATTCACAGGACTCTTAGTTTTTATTTCTATGATATCTGTCAAACTTTTCCGTGCCATGAAAAAATCATCCTCCATCAAAAACAAAGTAGAAAGTGGAGGAGGAGTAGGAATAACATCAACAAATGAAGTATTATTATCTAAAAAGAAAGTGACATTAAATTGTTCCTTCCAATACAATAAGAATTTATTCCGTGGATGTCTATTCAAAATTGAAAATTCCGAGATTATAGCAATTTTACTTTACGTATTTACGTGCCTTGGAGTTTTTTCCAATAGTTTTGTCATTAATGAAGGTTATATCTTGAGTTCAGTTCTTTTAGCTGTTGTTTTTATACATTTATTATGTTCAAGGAGCTCTTTAGTAACATTAGGAATTCCAATGGATGGAAATGTAGAAGACAATAAATATATTGTCAAGTTACCCATAGTGAAAAAACATTTTAAATGTTGTTGGTCGTCTTTTGCTTTTCTTGCAATTTTTGTAAGAGTTAGTCAAGTATTTTTCCGATGCCGGGAGGAACTTCAAGATTGTAAAGAAGTGAGTAATGTATTTATTTATTTATTTATTTACTATGTTCCTTCATGTTATTGTATTTCTATTCATTGTTTTATTTAATATTTAATGTCTTAATAATAATGATTGAACATTGAAAAGTAGTGCTTACAATAATTGAATGATGTGTACTAATTTTTTTGTATTCTAGGAATTTTTACTACACAAACAACTTTCTTCACTTCCAGCAGACTGGGTTGTGAACAAATTTATTCGATATGGAATTGAATTAGTTTCTTTGGCTGTCTTTGTTGTCATTTTTCGTCATTGGTTAATGTATCGGAAAATTAGTGCCAGCAAAAGTATGAGTTTTTCATTTATTATTACTTTTTTTATTACTTGAACAGAATTTGAATATTATTGTTTTGACTTTTAATTGTATGACAAACCAATACTCACACTAATAATCTATTTTGCATTATGTTTCCTTTTTTTTTTGAATTTCTTAGGGCCTTCAGCACTTGTTGCTAAATATATTCCAACTGTACTTGTCGTCCTAAATTGTGCATTTCGCGCTCTACAAGTAAGTTTTATTGTTTTTTTTACTTTTTTTTATTTTTAGAACGAAATCATTTTCAAAAGTACACTATATATATAATATATAAATATGATGTTGTTCAATAATTGTAAAATGAAATATTTACTTTTGAAATACTTTTCAGGGTCTCCCTTTTGCTGCTAGCTCGAGTTCTAAACATATTCGGCCTTTTTTCGAGTATTTACCACGGGTTTTTCATCTAGTCACCTCATTTTCCATTGTAGTGATTCTACTTAAACCTCTTTGTTGCATCGGTAGAATGAGACCATTCCCATATCTTTCCTCTGCAAATAACTGTTGTAATGAGACAACGGAACAGCAACAGAGCACGATTCTACATTCTAGAAACAATAGCAGTAAGGTGAATAACAAAACCAATAAGAATAATGAATCAAAACCCAATATAACCACACCTACTGCCACAACAACAACCGTCAAACAGTCTTCAGAAAATGGAAGACGGAATGATAACATGCCAAATTCCAATAGTTTTCAAGTTAATGAAACTGAAAGGAGTTCATCCACTGTACCGTTAGTTGGGGATGATAATTTAAGTGAAGATGTATTCACTTCCATCATACTTACACTAGTGATTCTTCTTACGCTTCTTATGGTGCATGTTACAAGTGAAGGGATATCACCTTCCATTTCCATGATTATCTACACTGCCGTTTGTCTTGTAGGAATTTATCGGAGTACACCAAATCATAATTTTAGTACGTATAGTAAATCGTTAAAAAATTACAATGATTGAAATTTGAAATATTTTATTCTTATGAATTTTTGTAAATGAATGATTTATTTTACAGCTATTTTAATACAGCAGTGTATATTATAATTTATAATGAACCTTTTGTTTTCATAGATTCCTGGTCTGCAGTAATTGCCTGGGCTTTAGCATCTCAATACTTCTTTTATGCAACAGGACATCAGCCTGTGTTCTCAACCATACCCTGGGACTCAGCTTTTGTGGCCTCTTCCAATGGAAGTAGTTTAGGAACTTCACCAGACAATATTTGGTCCTGGATACCTCCCGCTTTGGCAGTTTTGGGAAATTTACACGTTTCGCAAATTCTTTTTGCTACCATGCTACCACTTTTAACCTATTGGAAAGGAGATATGACCAAATCTGAAAGTTTAATGGGACGAATAGAAAGAAGAAATGCATTCATTGTTTGTGGGAAATTTATAGCTCTTCACGGTTTGAAGGTATGATTTTTTTTAAATATTTTATCTATTAAGTACCTACATTTATTTGTACATGTGTTTTACATTGTACATCATCAGTTAATACCAAAACATGTTTGTTTGTTTCTTGTTTCTGTGTAGTTATTATGTTGCATGATCTGCGCGGGATGGCAACGTAGACATCTAATGGTTTGGAAAATCTTCGCACCCAAATTAATCTTTGAAGCCATTTCTTTCATCGTTACGTCCGGAGTTATTACGTTCACTTTAATATTCTTAACGCGAATCGACTACGTTTTTAAAAGGTATTTGATTCAAGAAAGAAAACGGGAGAAACATATAGTCTGAAAAGTCTCAAGATGATAAGTTGTCTAAATAACTTTCTCCTAATCATTTTTATCCAATGAAATTATCAATTATCATTAGTAGTATGAATTTTGTGCACAAACATAAAATGCATCGTACTACATTTATCAGTTGTAACATACGAGCTTTTCTTACACAAAAACATGCATTTATTTTTACTGTGTATATATATATACTTTTTTGGTCTCAAGATATTATGGTGATTTGTATTAACAGAAAATGTGATTTATATATGCATTTCCGCTAAAATATTAAGTTATTTCAAGGTACGTTTACTTATTTTTTATTTTTTATTATTTAAATACTTTTGATTTTTGATAGAAAGTATTTTGTATTTTGTGAAAAGTTGGTTGTTATAATATTTTATATTTTTTTTATACTCTTTGTAATTTCTTTTCAAACCACAACCACGATTACTTGTTCTACTTGTATTATTTATCGTTACAAGTTGTAAGTTAAAAGTTAAAAAAGTAAGTGATAATAATAATGTTAGGTATTTGTTATGTTATTTAATGATTTATGTAAATTAAACAATCTTCTACAAATACGAACAGCACAAAAGAAAAATAAAACGCTTATCGTAAAAAAATAACGGGTGTCCAGTCCAAGCTGTTTTTTTAGTAAAACTGTGTAAAAAAACGCTTGTTCTTTCTGATAAGTTGAACTGTTTTGCTTTTTTATACAAACTACAAAAAGAATAAGGTACAAAATTCAACTGGATTCAACTTAGTTATAAGTCTAGAAATATCTAGTATTTTCTTTTATTAGAGTGTAATTTCTTTCATCTCTCGTGAGTGTTCATCCTCGTTCCTTGTTGTATGTTAGATATTTGTTGTTTGCTGTTTACTGTTTACGCAGCCGTTAGAAATACTAAAAGAGTGAATCAAAAATATGGTGCTTGACTTGTTTGAAAAATGTCGTAAACGACACGGTTTTTATGCCTAATAATATGCCTACAATAATTACACACAATACACTCGTTGGCGTCATTTGTCATTCCTTTTGTAATTACTACTGAATATATTGAATGTTGAATGTGCAATAATTGCAATAATTATTATTGGAAACTACTTTTCACATTAATTAAAATGCGTGTTTACATTTAAATTTTTGTGGTAAAAAATAACTTTATATTTCTGATTTCTGAAGGAAACATAATATATTATTCTAGTCATGGTTTAAAAGTTATACATTGAGAATTGAGTACGACGGAAGAAAGTATAATAATGGAAGGAAATGAAATGAATGTTTTATTGTTGTAACCGTAATAATATATTATTATTATTATATGTAAATTATATGATAATTTATAAGTTATAATGGTCATGCTAAAATGCATAAAAAAGATACGAAGAGTTCACTTTAAGTACAAAATGTTTTACTATGTGAATTATGAATTATGAATAAAATGATGCTTTCATAAATGTCATAAAACTGATGGTCAAGATGTTAGATTGAATTTTTGATCTTTTATTTTTTAAGCGTATTTTAAATTCACCATTCTGTTTTCTGTTCAGTCTTCCATATTATTCCATATTCCATAATATTCAAATGAAAAAATGTATCTATAGATAAAAGATAAATGTTCGACTTTTATAAACTGTACAGTAGTTTGACTAGCTTTCACTCACCTTTCACCATCATGTCATATAAAATATAAAATCATGATGCTTTCTCCCAACTTATCAATAATTATCCGTTATCAATTACCAGTAAATTAGTAAATTAGTAATTATGACGTATTATAGTATATCAAATATGCTTTATTTTTTATAAATAATTATTATATTATTTATAGAACAGAAATACAAAAAGAAATAATGTGTGTCTTATATATTCATTTCATTTCAATTTTCAAAATTCAGAAATTATAATATACAAGCAACAGTATTTTTCCATTCATAAAATAAAGGAGGAAATTTAAATAATAGTATCTGTAATCAGTAATCAGAGTTCAAATAATAGTAATAATAATTATCAGAAACCATAAACCACAAATTGGCTAGTTTAGCTCTTGAGGATTCAGAATTCAAGAAGAATTTAGGAAAGAAGAGCTTTAGCCAGAGAACTGTAGTCAAGGGTGGGGTGAGGAGTTGTTACTTCTTCATCACTGGCGGCAGCAGAAGCTGGGGTGGTTGTTGTTTTCTTGGCCTTTGTCTTCTTTTTTGGGGCCTTTGCCTTGAATTTGGCGAAAAAGTCTTTGGGTGAAGCTGGGGCTGCTTCCTAAAGCACATGATAATTTCTATCAGTTTTTTTTTGTTTTCAAGCAAATGTATGAGCTTTTTTATTTTTAATGAGAGCGCTCAAAAATTTAAAAAATTGTAATGATTTTTCAACTTACAGCTTCATCAGATGCAGCGATGGATCGTGCCACATCACTCAATAATACAGTGTCAATTTCCTTCAAAAGGGCAGCATTTGGACTTTGAGTGGTTGGAGCTTCCGTCGTGACGGTTCCAGTAGAGTTCAAAACTTGTTTGGCAAGGGCAGCAAACAGTCTAGAAATGAACATGGTTTTCTTTGCAGCCCAAAATGCAGGATCAATGACCTCGGGACTGGTGACATTTGGAGAAAGAGTTGGTGGAGCCCAAAAACCAGTCACATCTCCAAGATCAAGTTTGGGTTTCTTGGTCGTCGTTTCTGCATCATCTACAGGGGCGGGAGTTGCAACCTTCTTTTTGTCCTTTGGAACGGGTAAAATGGACCTCTTCAAATAATCAATGAAATCATCCTCCGTCAATGGGTCACTGGGACCAGCTGCTGGGTCAGCTGGAACTGGAACTGGTGCGGGAGCTGCAACAACAGCTGGAAGGACAGGTGGAGGAATGAAAGGTGTTTTAAGTGTTAACCAATTTGTCCATGGATAAGCAATGAGACCTCCTGGAGCTGGAACACTTTCCACACCTAACAAAAAAATAATAAGGATACATGAGAAATGAGAACAATCTCAATTTTATGTGTTAAAAAAACACACTATTACATTTTTACTTTTTATACACAAAGTATTTGAAATTTGCAGAAAAACGTTGATATTTTTTGGCGTATTTGGTATTTGGTATTTTTTATTATGTATTTTATTATGTCTTTGAAATCTCACATTAAATTCCTAATTTGACTACACACAATCTTTAAGACATTGCGTTTTAAAAACTTGACAATCACACAAACTAAAAACTACAAACTACAAACTACTCGTCAACAGTTCAACAAACAAATTCAAAATTCAAACAAATATTATAATAGATAAATTACAATGAAACAAAGAAATTCTGTAATGAAGCGTCCTTTTTTCAAAAACAAAACGTTTTTTGAGTTTTGAGCTTTAAACTTTTAAAACGGGTTGATTTATCTGCGACGTTTCTGTTGCGGCGGAATAGCTACAACTATCTAAATTGTCAGTATTAAAATTAAAGGTTGTGTAACACCAATTGGTCACTTTCTCCCACCAACAAAGGATCTTACTTCGGAAACCGATGCACAAGGCCAAACCGACAAGGGCTAAAATAAACTTCAACATGGTGATGGCGATACAAGGAAAACCCTGATGATACTGGACACTCTATATCCGGGTTAAATGCTTTTTATACCAGATTTAAATCCTAATTACTCCATGTATTACATAATAACTACCCAACTACAAAGATCAAGAATCCAGAATCAAAAACATGTCTCATCTCAGCTGTGTCAGATGTTATTCAATATTCAATAAAAGTAAATCTCTTTTTTTTTACCATTAAAATTCAAATATCATGCATAATATTTAATGTGTAGTCTATGATGTGTACATAAAAGGTGGAGGAATGGAAAAGCAGAGAATGAATTTCATATCAACATTCTACATGTTGAAAGTAAATTGGTTGGCTTAATATTAAATTTTAATCCAGCATCCAGCAGATGGGAAAGCTTTGAGCTTTGAATTATATTACAGTAGTTGATTAATGATGTAATTTTCATTTAATACCCAAGATTCTTCATACTAACATACTATTTAATATTTACTACTCATTCCATATTGGCGAAGCAAACTCCAAAATCTAACTAGTGTAAATAGTTACGAATACTACAACCAGCCACATGAATCATGAATGCGGTTAAAATGTAAAATGTACAACTGTAAAAGTGTAAGATGGAAACCTTATTTTTCAGATTTCAGATTTAATCCAAATTTTTGATCTATGAATCGAAAATGGAAAATTGACTAACATTTTGAGTTGTGACTCTGGGATTTGTGATTCATCATGTCTCATTTCTCATTTCTACTGCTTTGCAACGTTGAGCGTATGGTGACTAATTACTAATTACAAATTACAAACGACAACAGAAAGGATGAGAGACACGAGCTAGTCTCAATTTTGTTTTCACATGTTGAGAATTGAGAATTGGGATTATCCGCATTTTAATTATTTTCGTAAACACACGGCCAATTAAACATCCAACATGAACCGTGAAACATCTGTGTCAGAATAAATAAATAATGAACAAGATATTACCTACTTTGTGCTTGATATTTGATATTTTGCATTTGACATTTGGTCACAAGTCACAAGTGTGCGAAATTTGTAATAATGACAAGAGTGATATTGATCATTTACTGTGCATATTGCATACAGTATGAAGCATGACATACATCAGAGATCAGAGAATACAGCTTTAGCATTAACCAAATACATTTTAATTTACGTTATTAAAAATGGAAGCCTAGGCTGTAAAAAAAGACTGTATAAAAAATAGAAAAGTAAAAAAATAAAATCTTTTTTGGGCAAAATTCGCAAAATTTTCACTTGGGCCGTTTCAAGTTTGAAGTTTGAAGCCAAACCAAATACCAAAAACGGGTTACGATTGAAAATCGATGGGAAATGCACACACCTTCAGCAGTGCCAAAACTTCAAACTCCAAACTCCAAACTAGTCCTTTGTCCTGTGTCATTAAATAATAATAACGAAGGAGATAATTCAATTACATAAAGTGACGCACAAAAGTGGTACAGTTTGTGTTGCTTTTGCACATGAGATAAGAGACTGATAAAAATGTCAATAAAAACACTCTTCCAATTTCATGTTGTACCTATTTCATATTTACGTTGTAGGTTGTAGTGCACTGGAGACTTGAGAAAAATTTCTAATCACTATTCGCTCTTGTCTACTGTTTATCTACTCTCTACTCCCAAATATTGCACAACGTACAATTTTTTTTGTACTACTGAATACTGAATAATGAATACGATAAAAAGGACAAGTGACCATTTCTACGTAATTTGTACTTCATACTTGATACTTTATACATTGCACGTGTACGTTGTATTATGTATTGTGTATTGACAACTTTTTGCATTTTAGGTTTGCGTATTTTCTATATAATTGTAATTTCCGTAATTTCCGAGCTTATGACTTATGACTCAACATTAATCTGAGAAGCTGAAAATCTGAAATACGTAAATAAAAACCCAAATAATGCTGATAGCAACTTTCCTTTAAAAATGAAACAGACGCAACTCTAAACTCTAAACTCTAACCCATACCGAAAATGGTAGAGAGTAGAGCGTAGAGAGGATATTAGATATGTATTTACAATTTACAACTTTTTAAGTGGATCCTGTCTAAAAATCTAAAATCTAAAATTTCCCATACATATCAATATTATTTGACTTTGAATTTTCAATGTTGATGGGCTGCAATCTGGAATTAACTAATTTCTCCTTTCGTAGAATGTAGAATGTAGAATACGGAATACGATTGATATGATAGACAAATTATCAATTATCAGTTAATGCAAAATCCAACGAATTCACGTCAAGTTTTTTTATCATGATCATCATTCAAGTTTCTTCTCATAGTCCCCAAACTCATCAATAAAATTATCAACTGTATGAAAAATCAAAATACAGATAAACACATGCATGTGAAAAATGTATGGTACAGCCTATAGCCTACAGTTTACGGTTTATCTGCATCTGGAAAATACAATGGTTATTGCGTATGGATTATTCCGTACTTTATACTTGATTCTGCTCAATGCTCAATGCTCAATGCTCAACGCTCAAGAGTCAAGAGTCAGTTGATCTTGAATGAAAAACAATAAACATGATTTTTAATCCATCCATCATGTGAAATCTGGATCCCTGTGTTTCATCACTGGTATAAAAAGAATGTAGCAGAGGATTTACATTTTATTCAGTTGTGCTACTAGTTGACCGCTGACCGTAATCCGTAATCCGTAATTTATCAGTTTCACCTTTCACGATTCAAGATGCAGTTACCTTTGGCTATCGTTCTTGTTTTTGCTGTTTTCTGCAATGGATTCCCCACTGCAGGTACAACAACAAACAAGAGTTTTCTGTTTTCACACTTGACAAAAAACAAATTTTTGAATTTTGAATCCACTTTAATAATTCATTGAAAAAAGTTTATATTTTTTCATCTTCCTGAATCCTATTTACTATTTACTATTTACAGAGATTTCACGGAGAGATAACATTGACGAGCGTGGTGAGTTTTACCAGGGGGATATGAAACTGCCCCCCGGCATGAAAGCGGGTATCGTCGGGAGCAATTATCGTTGGCCAAATGCACAAGTACCTTACACTGTGAGCAGTACCTTTAGTAAGTGAAAAGTAAAAAGTCAAGAGTCCAAAGTCAAGGCTTTTATCTTCATTGTAAAAAAATTAAAAGGATATTATTTGATATTAATCAGTAAAAGAGGCTAAATTCTGAATTCTGTCTGTATAAAATTAACAGCTGCTTCCGAACGAGCTGTGATTCAAGAAGGATTGAACGAAATCTCCAGCAAAACTTGTATCACCTTCAAATTACGGGTATCAGAAGCTAATTATGTTGCGATAACTCGGGGAACAGCAAACAGTGGATGCTGGTCTTATGTCGGCAGACTCGGAGGAGGTCAAATTCTTAATTTGCAACCAGGAAATCCCGGATGTGTTTTCAAGGGAATTGTTGCTCATGAAATGGTAGGAAAATA
The DNA here is from genome assembly GCA_034698265.1 of Sminthurinus aureus. NCBI lineage: Eukaryota > Metazoa > Arthropoda > Collembola > Symphypleona > Katiannidae > Sminthurinus > Sminthurinus aureus. The sequence continues at coordinate 11,952 of JAQGBH010002921.1, forward strand.
AATAAATAATTATCATAAATATGACTCTAGAATCTACAAATATTTTAACCAATGTTTAACTGATTTGGGGGCTTGTCTACTGTCTACTGCTTACGTCTATAGATTCACGCACTCGGATTCTTCCACGAACAAAGTAGAACAGGTAAAAATACACAAGGATCAAAATTCAAAATTCAATACAAAAAATCCATTTGCACAATTTTTCCATACATCTTCCTTCTCATACCAAAAATATTTTAAAAAAAATACAACATGACAATAATAATTGTCAATTGTCAATTTTGACTAAATAGATCGAGATGACTACGTGACAATCAACTGGGGCAATATTCAACCTGGAACTGAAAGTAATTTTGACAAATACCCCGCTTCTCAAGTCGATCCCTTTGGAACTGCATACGACTACGGTAATTTTAACCACTATCAAATATCAAAAATATTATAAGTGATTTTCCTGTGAATTCTGAATTCTGAATCGCCTAATTTTTATTCCATATTTTCTATTTTCTAAATTCTAACTGGATTTTGTTTTCACTTTTCCTATTTTAGGAAGCGTCATGCATTACAGGTAATTTTACTTTTACTTTGGATTTTGAATGATTAATTTTATGCTTTTATGAATGCACAATGCACACACATTATGAATTATGATGTATTTATAAATAAGATGATTAATGCAGTGTGATTATTTTAATTTAAATTTAAATTTCCATTGTGTATTTTCAGTGCCTACTCCTTTGCCGTCAATACCGCGGTTCCCACGATCGTTCCAAAGGACTCCACCGCCACTATTGGACAAAGGAACGGACTCTCAAGCAAAGATGTTCAGAAACTCAAGAAAATGTACAACTGCTCATAAACTGGAACTGGAACTGGAAATCTAGAAACCTGAAAACTGGAAACTTAAGAGTATCTAAAATATACATGAAAGCCAGATCTTGTTTTGGATATTCTGTTGAACTTTATTGTAAATTGTAAATACTGCGTAAATATTTAATGTCTGTCCATTGTATTGTACACTATACATTGTACATGGTTTCCGCGTTCTTTTTTAACCTATACTCTATACTCTATACTGTACTCTGTTTTTCTGTATAAAAAACATTTATTGTTTATTGTACGTATACAAAATTGGATGGCCAAAGTCAACAAGTCTGATTAATAAAACAAAAGAAAGACAAAGAAAAAAGTGTGCATTTGAAGGGTGAAAAGTTAAAAGGAAAAAGTTTGTGCATTGACTTGACTTGACTCGAGACTCGAATAAACTCTTGAATCTTGAATTGCAAATTTCATAATCAGCATCCTTTTGTTTCCTCCTTCCTGATGGTGAAGGAAAAGTTGGGCGTTTTGTATAAAATGTATGCATTTTTTATACACATGTAATGTCATTGTAAAATTTCCCTTTTCTTTGGTTTGGTCTAGGGGAAAAACTTTACACAATCCAGAACACACAACACACAATACAATAGAAATTTACTCATTTTTTTCGTCTTTTAAATTGAACGGTTTCTTACTCGTGCCTCGTGCCTCATTTCTCATATAAGGCAACGAATGTAGAGTATAGAGTATACCTGTTCAAATAATACATGTCGGATGTCGGTACATTATACATTACACACAGGGTTGTCCAAAGTCGGAAAGCGGAAAGGAAAACTTTTAAAACCAAGTTTTAACTTTAGAATTTAGAATGTAGAATCGTCTACTTGTTCTCTCCTGTTGAAAAGTTTGAAATTTATTCATGAGAAAAAGAAAAAGTGGAGTCATTCCATTAGAAATCATGGTGATCATGACCATGAAAGAAACGAAATGGAGAGTGGAAAATGGAGAAATGAGAAACGTTTCATAACATTTCAAGTTTTTCCTTCATGGTTCATGGTTAATTTACGATATGTATTTTATATTTTGCTGTGCGGTTTTGGGGTTTTTATCAATTTAATTCCACCCACACAAAACACACAACATAATAAAACATATAGCATTTGTATTTCAAACGCACGTGCACAATCCACACTCCACACCGTCCTGTACATGTGTTGTGCATTTGCATTTAGTATTTACTATTTACGCTACAAAAAGTTGTACGTGAGTAAAAGTACAAAGTAGAAAAATGAGAGTGAGCGGAGCATTTACTTTTTGCTTTTCGTCTCTTCTGTTCCCAAAATACCAGAGGAAATACAACAAGAGAACAAAAGTCAGGTTGTTCGGGTTGATTCCATTACTAAATAAATGCACGTAGAACGTGGACAAAAATGTAACATGTAAAATACTTGTTCATTTTATACACAGGATTCTCGAGACTTGAGACTTGAGACTTGAGACTCGAGATTCTAGATTCTATATTCGTGATCCTAAATGTTACATCTGTCTTGTTTTCTATTTTCTATCCATATCTAAATCTCCATCTGAATTACATACAGTGTACAGTACAAAGTACAAGAGTTGGCTCATCAGACAATCCAGAATCCAGAATCCTGAGACAGAGGCAGAGACTGAAACAGAGCAAAGGGGATTAATGGGAAATGGAAAAAATGGTCAAGTAATTGGTCTTATGTTTTATGTGTGCGTGATTAAAGATGCTGCTTATGATATCTCAAAGTTAAAAGTGGACAAGTTTAGACTTTAGAGTTTAGAGTTTAGAGTTGAGTTTAGAGTTTAGAGTTGAGTTTAGAGTTTAGAGTTGAGTTTAGAGTTTAGTCATTGGAAAAATGATAATAATTTTCCCCAAGGTACTTTTTGGTTCTCATTTTCCATTTTCCATGTGGTCATAACATAGTACAGAATAGTAAAGAGAGAGAGTAATTATTAGACTCTCTCTCTTTCTCTTGTTTTCATCTGGCTAATACTTGCAAGTTACAAGTTGATAAATGTTTCAAATCCTTAGACTACAATCTACAAGCTATAGAATAGAATGAAGACAAAAGACAGTAGATAGTAGAGGACTTAAAATGTCCAACATTCAAAATTCAAAAGCAAGCCGTCTAAATTATGCAGGATATTCCTTGTCATCCACAATCCACAATCCACATTATCCTTTAATCTTTAATGCTAACGACTAACGACTACAGACAAGCGATCCATATTCACATTCACATCCATATCCATATCCATATTCAATATGCCAGCTGCCAACATCCAACATCAGACAAAGAAGGTAGAAGGTAGAAGGTAAAACAAACAAGAGTTTTATTCTATCCATTATTTTGTATTCTGCAGGAGGAAAACTTTGCAACTATACTGTCCTACTGATATTTCTTACCATAGAATCTTTTACATGAATGCGTCTTGACATACTCTTCGTCTATTCCCCGTACGCCGCACTCGATAGCTATTTCCATAACTATTCTGCATTCTCCATTAAACGTGAAATAAGGACGACTTGCAATTTTAGTTTCAAATGTCTCACGTCTCATGTCTTAGATGAACCAAATCCACAAGGCGGTTTTTTGACATTGACAATTGACATGTTGTGTGTTGTGGCTGTTTGCTGTTTGTCTGTCTCTTGTCTTTTTGCGATTTTATTGAGTGAGGATTGACAACGATATTGAATGACGACCAGATGCATGTGCAATGTCGAATGTGCAATGAAGAAAAACAAACTGCATAGTATAATTATTATTGAGCATTGAGCATTATTATTATGCAACTTGAAACTTGAAAGGTTGTCGGTCGTCGGCGGTCGGCGGTTGGTTGTGAAATGTCGAATGTCTCTATTCTCTCTATTCTCTCTATTCTCTATTGTCTATAGTCCCATTTGTATAAAATTGAGGACAATTGTGCTCATTTTGCGGTTGTATTCCCCACAGATCAAATAGCCATCAACCATCAACCACACTCGATAACTCGTAATCGTATAAGTTCGCAAGTAGTAAATTCCACTCGCATTTGCTTCCAATTTTCAATCCTCAATCCTCAATTGTCAATTGTCAATCCTGTTGGATAATGTGGAATTTAAAGTTTAATGTGCTTCAAGTTACGTTTTATGTTTTATGCGATGAAATGATCAATGCCAATTGTCAATTGTCAATCCAATCACATGCCATGCGAAAAAAGACTAAAGTTTCCTAATCACGGTTATTTTATCATCGTAACAGTGTCTGAGATTTGAATTTGGAGTTTGGAGTTTAGAGTTTAGAGTTTGAGGTAAAAATAGACTGGGCATTAGACATTAGACATTGGGCAGACAGATATGGAAAAACACACAGATGCAGATGCAGATCCAAGAGACAGATCATCATAATGCAGACTTTGCCCTTTTTTCTCGCCGCCTGTGTTTCCATTTCCATGTTCCATACAATTTCTACTGCCGCAACTACTTGTGTCATAAATATCCAGTTGACTTTAAAACCAGGTTCATTTTTACGCAATACTCAATACTCAATACTCGATAATAATTTTGGAATTTCGGAAAATTATTTGGACAGCGTTTCAATTTTCAATTACTGAATTCTAAATTCTGCATATTGAACATTGAGATTTTTTATTTACATTCTAGATCTAGATTTGTCACTAGCGCCAGCACCAGTTCGTTTGGACAATGTGGACGAGCGTGGAGTTTTCTTGGAGGGTGACATGATCATCCCAAATTCAAGGCGTGCATTTAATGATTCTCCTCAAGACGGTTTCAGTTCAACATTTTCCATTTCCAGTCCGTTGTGGCCAAACGCACTACTATTTTACAAAATGGATGGAAATTTCTGTAAGTTTTGTTCACCTCCGTTTACTTGTTTATTTTCTTGAACATAGACATCCGCATTTATATTTGATATTTACATATAGCGTCGAGTGTGAATAGTGGATCATGTATAGGTAAATTATTTGTGTGATAATGCATAATGAATAATGATTGGACTTGTTGTATATCGCTCTGCTTTGTTCTGTTTGGTGTAGCTGCTGGTGAAGTGAGATTAATTAAACAAGGATTTGCTGCCATAAGTTCGACGAGTTGTGTAAATTTTGCCGAGCGCAACTCGGAAATTGATTATGTATTTATTCAGAGGGGAATGAGAGACTCGGGCTGTTATTCTTTCGTGGGTAAGATTTTAGACTGGAGACTGGAGATTCGAGATTCCAGAATCGTATGCATTTTCATTCTCTATTCTGAATGCTTCTTCTTCGTCTTCTTCTTCTGCTGTCTTTGGTGTCTTGTGCAGACTGAAGACAGTAGAGAGTTTAGTGTATAGTGTATGGAAAATGGAAAATGGGCACAAATTATACAGATGGATCTGGAATGTGGATTGTGGGATGAAAATGAGAAAATGTGTTGATATAGTTGTCGATTGACGAATCTCTACGCTCTACACTCTACAAACTACAAACTACAATCTACACCTTTTTCAGTTTAATTTGATGCCATGATTTGCATTAATGTGTTCTCTGTGTTATTCTCCATTGTCTTATTGTCCTTTGTCCTTTGTGTATTTTGTATTGTGTATTGTATTTGTGTATTTAGGGAGAGTCGGAGGACGACAAATCTTGAATGTGGAAATTCCCGTCTGTCCTCTCGGTTCCATTATCCACGAACTTTTACACAGTCTCGGCAGACTTCATGAACAGAGTCGATTCGATAGGTGAATTTATAATTTGAAATACTAATTAATTCCAAATTTCCCAATTCCCAATCCTCAAAAATAAAGAATAAAAAATAGAGAACAGAGGTAGAAAAATATCCACTGGATTTTATTTGCAATATAATACAATCTTATACAATAATATACAAGTACAATATTTTATCAAATTAAACATTCATTAATCATTAGTAATTAGTAATTAGAGCCACTGAATTTTTATTTTGCATTGCTGAAGAAGTACAAATAATAATAGTTAATAATAATTATGCTCTTGATTTTGATTCTGATTTTGATGCTGATGATGTTGATTGCTGATGATAATATTCACCAGGGATGAGTACGTGAACATCAACTATGCAAATATTTTGCCAGGTATGATATATGATATAATATACAAAATATTAGCACTCGTCATTGCAGAATAAGTCCAATTCCAACTCCAACTCCAAGTTCCAGCCACAACCTACATTTAAAATATTTGATACACTCAAAATTTGATATGAGATTTGAATTGTAAACTGTCAACTGTGGCTTTCCCATAACTGTAATAATAATAATAATGATTTCTCGGCATTTTTGTTAATTAGGTGCAGAGCGGAATTTTGAAAAGTATTCCAAGCTCCGGCTGCCGACGTATGGAGTCCCTTATGATCTTTCAAGCATAATGCACTACAGTCCATTTGCCTTCTCTCGGAACCCGAATTTGCCAACTATAAGCCCGAGGGATCCCACAGCTCGAATCGGACAACGAATTGGACTTAGTCCTAGGGACGTGCAAAAAATTAACCGCATTTATAATTGCCCCTCATAACTGACAACTGACAATGCCAATGCCAATTCCAACGTCAATGCTGTGAAATCCAGTGCAATGTAATGACAAGAGTCAAGAGTGATATAATATGATACGGAAAAGGAACGTGTAAATTTTAGATGGTAGATGAAAATACACTGCCCGATTATGATGGGTACATGTTGATTGTTGATTCAGCCATGTATCGCGTATCGCGTATCATGTATCAACAGCGACAATCAGTCTCCAGATTTCTCATGGCATTGCATAATGAATGTGTACTCAATACTCAAGGCACAAAGCAAAGCGTGTTTACACTTTCAACTACATCCGGATCAGTCAACATTTACCATGAACAAAGTACAAAGCGCAATTCGCAATCTAAAATATACAGAACACAAAACACGGAGAATCGTCACTCTCCAATCTTCAAACTCTCCAAGTAGAATCCAGAATCCAGAATGGAGTTTTAAGTTTTGAGTTTTGAGTTTTGAGCTTTGAGTTAAGAGTTGTGAGTTATTTCCAAGTTTTGGAAAGGGAGGTTGAAAACTTTCAGAGTATTCTGCATGAGATATTACACAGTTTTCCATTTTCCATATCCACTATTTGCTATTCTGTACATTGTACATTCAACCAGTTTCTGGTGTTTTTCTCTGTGTAGGTTTTTTGAATTTACAATTCATGTGTAAAAATGTAAAACGTAAAATGTAAAAGTTGCTGGTTTATTTATTTCATGTTTCATGTTTTAAATTTTATATTTTATATTGTGGATCGTAAAGGGAAAGGAAATAAAAGTTTTATTTTTCACAGTAATTTTACATGACGCATCAACTTGAATGTTGAAACGGTAGTGTTTTATCTTTTCTCCCTTTATTTTTCTAGGTACATTTTCCACATGGTGTGGTTCAGAATCTAGAGTCTAGAGTCTAGAGAGAATTTAATTTACACGGCATTTAATGTATAAAATGAGAAGGGAAAAAACATGAATAATGAAAACATGCGTTGTAAATTGTGAACTCTAAACTCCAAAGTCCAAAGAACTAACAACTGCAGCTGCTTCATTTCAATTATTACGGATATAATAAACTCTGGATGTAAATAGTAAAAAGTAAAAGGTATTAAATTAGTTGCGTCAAAACTCACAACTCTGACCAGAACTTAAAACAGAACCAAAACCACAATTTGGCGAATATCTCCGGATCGGAATGATTGGATTGACCCGACGGAAGACGGAAGACGGAGACTGTCATCCTTCATGCTCACAACATCCATCATCGTCAAAAGAGGGGACATTTACATTGACATTTATTTTCTGTGGCTCCTGTTGATTCTTGATTAGTGATCAACTCCACAGATGACAGATGACAGAAGACAGAAGACGGGCATTCCAATTTCCAATTTCCATTGTTTTTGCAGTGCTATAATTCATTAGTCTAGTTGATGATTTTGGTTGTGTTTTAGTGGAGCTTAACAGGACAGGGTACGCCGTTTTGACATTTTTCCATTTTCCTCTCCTAAAAAATAGATTCCCACTTCCCACACAGACCAACAATGGCAATGACGAAGACGACGATGATGATGATTGACGAGCTCCAAGGAATGGAAAAGGAGTTAAAGGGTTAACATTGAATCAGAATCCGAATCCGATATTCAACATTCACTTGGATCACACAGTAAAAATGGAAAATAAAGTGTATAAGGAATAAAATATAAATCTACTGGTTTTCATCCTTCATTCATTTCTCATGACTCCACACCGCACCACACAAACAAGCCTCGAGTCGGAAACTAAATATTCAGCATTCCGCATGCAACGGACACTCGATACTCGACAGTCGACAGTCGACATGGCAAGGAGGAACCAAGAAAAAGGTGTAGATTTTGTAGAACATAGAACGTAGAGCGTAGATGCATATTTCATTTTGTACTGTGTAACATAATTTGCCATCATAAATCTCGAAATAATTACCCAATGTCTGGGCAGGGCATAATTACTAGGCTAAAATCTATGCAAAATCAATCATAATGCATAACTTTGGATGTGGATTTGGGTAACTATTTTGGTAAAATATAGTGTTTTCACATTGTACATTGTACAGTGTACAGCGTCTAGACTCTAGACTCTAGACTACAAAAATAGAAAATAAGCCATAGAACAAAGTTGCAGATCAAGTCAAAGTTGAAACATACACAAGAGAGGAAAAAAATATGCATAGAAGATAGAAGGAGAAAATATTGTGGATGTAGACAGAGATGGAAAATTTGAGGAATATGCATTTCTTGTGCTCTGCTTTGCTCTGTGATTGAACCTTGAGCCTCGAGCCTTGAGTCTTGAGTCTTGAACGTTGAACGTTGAACGTGCTGCTAAATATAAAACCGTATATTGACGTGAAAAGTGAAGACGGAAGCTGTAGTAATTGAATAAACCGTAGAAGAGGAAGCGTACATTAAATTTCATCGACCGCAGTCTATTTTCTATTTTCTACTTTCTACTTTCTATTCCACTGATTTTCCTACCGTTGGTTCTGGGGCTGGCATATCTCGAATATTTCCAGTTGTAAATTGTAGATACTAAACGATACGATACGTTACAACTCATGCCCCTCAAAAAATAGAGCACTCAAAGTTCAAAAGTCAAAAGTCAGCCTTCGTTTTTGTACCACGTCCACAGAGCTTTTTAATGATTTTTTTCTTTCGGCAAAATAGTAATAAAATTTTCATAACAACGGCTAAAATTAATATTAATTCAAAGTACAGCGGCAACGAAAAGGTTAAAGATAAAACGTGTACAAAATGTCTCCCTGTCTTTACTTTTTGATTCCCTATTTTCTCTTTTCTCTTTCTTTTCTCTTTGTATCTACGTGTTTGATTTTCAAGTTTCAAGTTTTGAGTTTTGAGTCACTATTGACTTTTGACATTTCACATTGAGATTGCACAAACTTGTACAGAAATATTGTGATGAATAGATAAATGGAAAATGTAGGATTTTTAGTGCAAAGGACTTGCAACTTTTGTCTTTACGTCCGTTTTATTTTAAATGTAACATAGAAAATGTATAGCTTATTATTTACACAAGTCACAAGTTGTCGGTACTTTTAACAGTAAATTTAAGCACCAGACACAAGACACAATACATGTGAGTTTTCTTTTTTCAATTTTCAACCCAAACGAAAAGCGAAAAGGAAAAGGAGAAGAAAGAAGAAATTCAAAACTCGAGGCTCGAGACTCGAGACTCAAAACTCAAAGAAGGAGACTCGAAGTCCAAGTTCAAGGAAATGAAAGAGGAACATGCATAAAATAAATAAGATTGTCTTGAGTCTCGAGTCTCGAGTCTGAAAAGATCAAGTCTCCACTGGGAAAAGTTTTGACACTTGATTTAAATGTGACGTTGAAACTTGTGAATTTTTAAAACTTATCCAATTCTTCAAGTTGAATGGGCACCCACACACACACAACTCTATCATTGTCATTGTCATTCTCATTCTCATTGTCGTTTTCCTTTTCGTTGTCATTGACATGGGCATCCTCCTTTTTCCAAACGTACAATGTAACAATGTACAGTGTACAGTAGAGTGCCTTAAAAATTCATGTTTTGAGAAAATTTAAGTCAGCGCCCCCTCATATTGTTCCTTTTGGTGTAAAAAACAACCTCTGAAAATTTCA